>PITA01026937.1:0-21822 GCA_004023965.1 Spilogale gracilis
GCCTGGGTGGCTCAGTTGGTTAAGCGACTGCCTTCGGCTCAGGTCATGATCCCGGAGACCCGGGATCGAGTCCCACATCGGGCTCCCTGCTTGGCGGGAAGCCTGCTTCTCCCTCTCTCGCTCCCCCTACTTGTGTTCCCTCTCTCGCTGTGTTTCTCACTGTCAAATAAATAAAATCTTTAAAAAAAAAAAAAAAAAAAAAAAAAAGAAATTCTGTCGTTACCACAGCCATTTTAGTGTCACACCACTATGGCAGCTGTTCGGGGCTACCCTCACCCCCTCTCAGGCCTGCTCTGCCCCTGAATCTCACCTCCAATACCTGCAACTCCGTCCCTTTCTACCTAACTGCACTCTTCATTTCTCCACTCCACTTTCTCGCTGACTTTTGTCCTCCTAGGCTGATCTAGGTCCCTGAGCTTCCTGAGTCCAAACGTTTGTTCTCCCAGGACTTTGGGTGGGGCTGGCTAGCCTGGCCGTGGTCAGGGGCTGGTTTTCTCAGCAGAGAGCTGGAGAAGTCATTCCCACTCTTTCTTGGTGAAATCCGGCATGTTACCCTCAGCTCATTGCCCCCTTAGACTGTGAGTTCCCCAAGAAAGTGAGCATAAACTTCTCAACCCCAGAGACCATCTTAGGGTGTAATAGAACTAGAGGCACTCACTGACTTGTGATTGAATGAATGAGTGAATGAGTGAATGAAGTTGAATGAGGATGTTAACAATGACCAGCGCCTCTCACTGAGCCTTGCCAGGCGTTACACTTAGAGCGCTGGAAGGCGTCTTCTCATTTAACCCTTACAACAACCCCAAGAAATAGACACGGTTATTTATACCCATTTTACAGATGTTGAAACTGAGGCTCAAAGAGGTTAAAGTGGCACAGCTAAGAACTGATTGTATCAAATCCCTAATTATAATCTTTCCTCTGTAGTGCCGAGTTTCTTAACTAAGTGTCCGTGGGTGTGCTTCATGTGGGAGAGTCGTGGACACGGTAAAATGTTATGCAAGGTATGAGTGTGTGTGCATGCATGCACGGTGATTCTGGGGGAGAAGGTTCACAGGTTTCATTTGATACTTAAATGTTTATTTGAACATACTTGAATATATTTCCCTCTCCACCCTCCTCCTTCTACCCAGCCTTCCATCCATCCACAGAGAGCCTTCTGATCAATTTCACAAAGTACTTACCTTGCCCCTGGCTTTGGGTTGGCACCCATGACTTCTTTGGTCTCCAGGACACATTATGTATGTTGCTTCAGATAGTGCAAGCCAAGATGCTCTGGAATGTCCTCCCCCCCTCACTGGATCTGGGTAACTTGGAAGGCCTTTGCTGCAAGTGTCTGGGCTGCGTGGGTGGCTGCACTCTGTCTGAACTCATTTCAGCCCCTGGTGGAGAGTGTTCCAGCACTAGAGCATGAAGGGGGAGCCCTTGGGGCAGTGCAGCCATCAGGACATCAAAGGCAGAGCCTGTGACCTGGCTTTCCTGGCATCAGCCCTGCTCCCTGAAGGATCACGATCACCATTAATAGATGAGGCCATGCTTGATGCATATGGATGTGGCCCTGGAGAGGCACTTTCCAAGCCCAAGTCCTATTCCAAGATCTTTTCTTCCTCCTGGGAAGGTGGGGAAGAACATGCTTGCAAAGAAGACTGGAAGGGGAAACAGAGGAATGGAGTTAGCATATTCTGAGCTGGAACTGTATTCTAGGCAGGAGACCCTATGCCAGGCACTTCTGTAATGGTGATCACTCTCAGCCTCATCCTGCAACTAAGGTGGGTAGAATTATTCTTTTTGCAGGTTGCAGAAACTGAGGCTCTTACGAGTCAATAACGTGTGTGAGGTCACAAACAAAGCCGGCATTTGCAACATGATCTCTCTGATTTGAAAGCTCTGTCTAACTCCCTGCCTTCTGAGGATCTATAGGTAGTTGTGACATAAGTTTGTAGTTTGCAAAAGGCTTATCCTACCTGGCTTTTTTGAGTGTCTCCCACCACACCTCATCCCAAACTCATCTGCTCTGTCTTTTCTCCCAGCCAGATCACAGTTTGTAATGGTAAGAGCATTTGGTTGCCTTCAGTCCTAACCCACCAGTTCCATGAGGACAGGAACTCTGCCTCTTCGTTCACTAATTGGTCCCTCTATTTAGAATGGTGCCAGGCAGGTAGATGGTGCTTAATAAATATATGTTGAACAAATGAATAACTAAATAACCCCCAGAGCAAAAATATAAAAAGGACATTTGTAGAGTGCTTTGCCAAGAAACAAAGTATTTTCCCTCTGCTTTATCTGACCCAATCCTCACACTGACCCTTGAAAGCACCCTGTTTAGTTTCAGGGAGAAGCAGCCTGGACTCAGATGTACATTTGGTAAGAGAAGTGGGACTAGATCCCAGGGCTAAATGATGGTGCCCTTTCCCCTGCCCTAACGATCTCAGCGTGAGGATTTGTAGAACCCTTAGGATGTCCTGGGCCAGGCTAAGCCATGGGGGCTGGGGGCAGGGAGAGGGGTGCCTGCTTCGCTTTCTAAAAACTCAGGATCTATTTGAGGCGGCCAGACTTATGCATGTAGAACATTTGGGAAATGTACAAGACAGCAGCTAGCGTAGTGCTGAATTGCACATAATCAGGTGCCAACCACATTCCCTTCCTTAACTAATCTGAGTCTTTTAATACCAGATGGGGACCCTGAGAATAGATTTCCTATGAAACAGATGAAGAGCCAAGATGGAAGCCAAGGGGAAGGGCTGTGGCTGACTCATTTCTAACCCAGCACGGTGCCTGGCCCGCAGCAACAGAGAGCGCGGCAGTCCACCGTCCACGACTGTCCACGCTGTGCACCAGGCACCTACTAAGGGCCTGACATCCCCTCCGGTCTTCACAGCAGCACGGCAGGGTAGGTACTAAGGTAATCCACAGAAGGTGAAGGTAAGGTTTAGAGAAAGTACTCATCAGGCTTCAAGTCACACAGTGAAAAAGCAGCAAAACCAGCACGGGCCCCCAGGTCTAGCCACACCTCCTGGTTCCAGGCTCTTCCTCTGACACCGCTGTCCCCATGTGTGGTGGGCACACAGTGACCTGCCCCACCCACAAAAATGGAAAGAGACATGACTGAGTGAGTGTGTGAGAGAAAGCTGGGAGGGAACAAACACGGCGTGTATGTTACACAGACAAGCACGGCCATGCTCGAACGGGACCTCTGCGGGCCTCTGACCGTTTCACCCCTTCCTCCCCGAGCAGCCTTCCAGGAGTGCCTTACGGGGTCCTCCGTGCGTGCTTATGTCAGAGCGACGGGAGGGCCTTGCCTCCAGAGCTTTCTGAGGGCAGGACTGGCGCTGTGGGTGTGGATTACTCAGCCCCGGCTGCTCTTACACAATGTCACAGACTGGATGGCTTAAACAACAGAAATGTATTTTTCACAGTTCTGGAGCCTAGAAGTCCAAGATCCAGGTGCCAGCAGGGTGGGTGTCTGGTGAGAGCTCTTCCCTTGGGTCACAGATGGCTGCCTTCTGCTCCCTGTGTGCTCACAAGACCTTCCCTCAGGCATGTGTTCAGGGCTTGGGGGAACTCTCTGATGCCTGCTCTCATGAGCCATTATGGACACGTCATCCCATGAGATCAAGACCCCACATGATGACCTCATTTAGCCTTAATGACTTTTTCAGAGGCTCCTTCTCCAAAAGCAGCCACTCTCAGGGGCAGGGTTTCAACGTTGAATTTTGAGGATACACAGACTTTCAGTCCATAAGAGGGTAGGTGAGGGAGGGATCAGAGCTGGTCATGGGGCAAAAGCTGGCTCACCTTCAGGAGCCACAGCCAGGGAAGCCCTGCCTGGACAGGCTGGCAAGGAGGCTTTAGTGAGTACATGCTGGGGACAGCTGGACAAACTGCCCTCATGGTTCTCTGTTCTCTGTGGGAAGTCTCCCAGAGGCAGGAGTGGGTCTGCTGTCTTCTCTCCCTTGACAGGCATTCCTCCCGAGATGCTCGCTTTGTGAGCCTCACACAGGCAATGTCTGCAGAAGCGTAGAGTGCATGTGCGTGCGTGTGTGTGTGTGTGTGTGTGTTCATTTACCTATAGATAATGCCTCCCACCCAAGGTGTCTTCAGAAATAGAGGAGAGGCTGTGCATGTAAATATCTGGTCCATGGCTGATATATGAATGAATAAAGCTTGGCTGAATTAGTGAATCTTTACTTGGAAGAGTGCTTCTTCCTTTGAAGAGCTAGAATGATCTGGTCATCACCAGCTTCCACTTAATAATTGAGTCACTGAGCAAAGGCAATTAGTTCTTTCATTCATTCATTCACTCGGCACAGATTGACTACACCTCTGCCAGAAACGAGGTGTTGAGTAGACAGCGTAGAGCCAAATTAGTAGCGTCCCCTGCTCTTAAAGAACTCTCTGTGAGGAGGGAGAGGAGAGATGGACAGGAAAAAGACAATGAGAACCAAGGAAATGACTTTTCTACAGGGGAAAAAGCTGCAAGTGCTGCAGGAACCCCTGAGGCGGGCACCAGCTCAGGGCTAGGAAGGGATTGCTGGAGAAAATGGCACTTGAATTAGATGGTCAGAGGATGGGCAGCAGGTGGGGAAGGAGGTGAGGGGCATTTGAGGCAGAGGGAACAGCACACACAAAGGCCCTGAAACACAACCATAGAGGGCACTAGGAAGGGTCTGTGTGGCTGGAGCCCCAAAAGGAGCACTGGAGAGCAGAGAGATGGGTAGATGAAGCCAGTCCACAAAAGGGCCTCATAATTGACACTTGGCATCTTGGGCTTTATCTTGGTGACCTCATTTCCTTCCCACTGCTCAGAAGCAGCCAGTCATAAACTCCTCCAGACTTACTTTGCTATCTCTAATCTGTAAAGTGGAGCAACTCATCTCTATTCTGCTTCTTCATGTGGCTGTGGGGAAGAAGAGGAAATGCAAGCACGGCTTCCTCTCAAGTGTTGCCCTCTGGTCTTCAGGTAGTGTGGAGGTGAGCAGGTGCCGGCGTCCAGTGATCCCAGAGGGCTGCACTATCCTCTCCCCAGCAAAGATTGCGCCTCTGTTCCTTGAGTCCTGGCCACCGTGATGGGTCCTCTCTTGACCCCTGGCTTCAACCACACCCCCACCCTTCTTCTCCCACAAGGAGTGCAGGAGAGGGGCAGGGGACCAACCTCTACCAGTCCTGCTCCATCGGCCGAGATTCTAGGCCTCATGGACATACATAAGTCCTGGCAGTTATGACAGCTGAAGCATTGAATCTTGTGGGCCCCATAAGAGATGTCCTCAGCTCAGGGGTCCCCATTGTCCTCACTTGTCAACAGGAGGTGGTGAAACAGCCCTGGACTCCACGTTCTAATCCTATGTGCTGGCTAAATCACTTCGGGCAAATTCCTTACCTTCGATACGCCTCAGTTTCCCTTTACAGTAACAATTGGACATAACTTGTCTAACTCAGAAGGCAGGGGTGTTGTGGGGTTTACATAACAAAGGACAAGGCAAACGAAAGGGACAGATGTTATTAAGCACACCTTCCCTGTTGTACAAAATAGGACATGGGTTCGGATTTGAGAAAGCATGAAATGCTGAATAGGTAAAGAGAACTACTTGGGCCCCCAGGCCAAGTCTCAAGCCACCTTTGTCCCTGAAAGGGCAGCTAATGGACTCGAATGAGGGGAAACAGCTCCTGAGGGTACTTGTATCCTTGGGGTATGACTATGTGCCTGTATAGTTTTGAGCCTGTGTGTATTGATAACCGAGATGCCATTTTACACTGTGTTTATGTGTGTCTTCATGCCTGTGTGTTCATGGGTCAAGGTCTTGTGTGGAGGCCTGTGGATGCACCTGTGAGCTATTATGGGCTGAGTGTGTCTGTATGCATAATAGCAATGTCTGTGTGGGCTTGTGGGACGGTGCCCATATTTTCTGTGTGACTGTGTGTATGTGTGTGTTTGTGAGGCCAGATGTTGGTAGACATGGGATCCGCAGGCATAGTGTGTAGTGGGAACTCAGGCAGCTCCTACCTGGAAGAGGGGTAGCTCCTCTCAGGCTTTGAGGGAGCAAACCTGGCAAATCGGCACCACAGGGAGCTGAGGAGAACCCATAGGGGTGAACCCAATTTTGCCTTTTTGCATGAGACACTGAAATAGGGGTTGAGGTTCTGCAAACTGGACTGAAAACTCAGAGCAGGGAGACTGTTTCTTAAATTCAGCCCTTACCCCCTAGCACTAACTCACAGCCTGTCCCATAGCTGATGGCTAGGAAATTACTGGGGGGCCTGGGGGAAGGTAGAAGGATGAAAGAGGGAGAAAGCCAAGGAGAAACAGAAAAGAGAAAACAAGGGTCCAAAGGGGCTCCTTTACCCTCCCCAGTTCTCAGTCATTAGAAGGTGGCCCTGGCGTTGGAAGAGCAGGAAGGACCCTTCCTCCCATGACAACCCTGTTAGATGTGTGTTTTTCATCTCTCCCTGGGTGGGCTAGACTTCTTTTTTTTCCTACCCCTGAATTCATGCGGTGGGTTAAATAAGATTTGCCTTGAAGTCAAATGAAATAGCGCATCACACACACAGGGACACACACACGCACGGACACACACACACGGGGACACACACACGTTCTTCTGGGAGCAATCTGTGGCTGCCCTCTGAACCCCACCCACCAGCCAGGTGCCCTCCGGGTCTGTGCGCCCAGGGGCGCAGCGGGGGAGTGCCCACAGCCGGGCTGGTGCAGGTGCTCGGGGCGGTGGGCAGCGGTGCGGCTGCAGGCGTCCCTCGTGGGCCCGGCCCCCCGCCCCGCCCCGCCGGGTTACCCGGCGGCCGCTCCGCGCGCCTCAGATTCTCCCCGAGTGCCGGCAGGCAGGCGGGCAGGCAGGCTGGCAGGCGGGCGGGCGCGCGGCTCCGCTCCGCGCGGTCCCTGGCTCTGTTCATTCATGATTGGTACCCGGCCCCCGAGAGCCAGCCCGAGCTCCGGGAGGGGAGCTGAGCGTGCGGCAGCAGGGGCGGGCGGAGTGCGGCTCCCGCACCGCACGCGCCGCTGGCTCGGGAGCCTCGGCCCGCGGGCGCGCCGCCCCGTGTCCGGCACCGAACAGGCTGCGGGGCAGCGTCCTCGGCCCCTGGAGCGCGAAGGGGCCCGGAGCGGTTCCGAAGGCTCGCCAGGAGCCGCTGGCCCTGTGAGTCAGTGCATGTGCGGGGCCGAAGAAGCAAAGAAAAGGCTCCCAGAGCCCCAGCCCCACGCTTGCTGAATACCAAGCTGCAGGCGAGCTGCCGGGTGCTTTTTTTTTCTTTTTTTTTTTCCTCCTCCAATTCGGAGTAGAGGAGCCACACTGATTTCTTTCCAGCGGAGGGGAGGGGCTGGGCGAAGGGTCCCAAGTCGCACACAAGTCTTCGCTGCCATGGGGGCCGTCATGGGCACCTTCTCGTCTCTGCAAACCAAACAAAGGCGACCTTCTAAAGGTAAGCCACCTCCTTCTTCCTTTTGTTCCCCTGGCTGGGTTTGGGGGTGCTCGGTGCTGAGCTGGGAGTACCACCTGCCTGCTCGGCCTGGACCCTCCTCTCCACGAGGAGCAAGGGCAGGTTCTTGTATCCAACGGAGTAAGAAACCTGGCAAGCGGTTTGGTGTAAATATCGTGAACACGCAGAGGAGGGAGCCAGAGTGGGCGCTAGCCCCAGGGGTGGGGGAGAGCCTCTCTGGGGCTCCAGGCGCCAGGACTTTCCTCCTGGAAATCTCTAGGAGCAGAAGGAAGTGTTGGATTCACAGGTGGAGGTGACTAGATTGTGTGAGGGGAAATGTTGGGGAGCTCTTTTCGTTCCCATGACGGCTGGTGGTTGTGCAACTGTGGGCACCCAGCGAGGGTGCTCACACATTCACACACTCCTCCGGGTGGCAGTGCTGGTGCAGACCTAGGAGTCCATCCTCAGGGAGAGGGTGCTCTGTCTGCCCATCCCAATAAACCTCTGCAAGCCAAAAGGAATCAGCTGCTACCAGGTGGTACAACTCCCAGGGTTCGGGTCCCGGGTGGTTGGGGGCATCATTAGGAGCGAGGGCATCACACAAGGGTCCTGCCATGCTCTGGGAACCGCTGGGGAGCTGAGGGAACTATCGAGGTGTGATGGAGCAGTGAGCTTCCGTCAAGGATTAGAAAGTGTGATACCCTCTGTTCGTGGCTGCCTTTCCCCAGCTCAGACCCGCCCAGTCTCACCAGTGGAACAGTTGTCAAATGGGTCCCTGCGAAGTTGGGGCAAACATATGTTGTGCCATAAGGGACTATACAGGCCTCCTATCCAGCAGTTAGAAAGTTGGTTGTTGGAATGAAAGGACAGGGAGCAGTTAGGAGGAAAGAAAATGATGGGTTTTGTTCTCATTTGTTTAATGCTCAAATCTTATGGTGAGTGGTAGGATTTTAAGGAACCTGACACTTAACCTTCAGGTTCTGCCATTGGAGCTCAAGTTCTGGTTATAGGTAGGGGCTGTCATTCCTGACGTTTATGCTAGGTAGTGTTTAGAACTGATTTAAGGTAAGGGTGGACCCCAAGGTGCTCAGTGAGTCTGCTCTTAGGACTTGCGTGGTCTCTTCTGACTCATTAGGCAAATTTGCACCTCAGAGTTCCCCATCAGTAACCTGTCCTCAAAGGGTCCAGGCGTCTGGCCCAACTCCCAGACACTGGCTGGCTGAGCACTGAAAAATGAGATCTCCAGGTGTAGATCTTAGGCAGTAAAGCTGGTGTGGTGTTTACATCCTAGAAGAAGGGTCTAGACCCACATGAGATACGCATCCTTCTGGCAGGAAAGGGTCAGTTTGCCCTTTTACCAGTCTTGGGCAGGTGGGGTCTGCAAGCCTAGACTCAGGTCCTTGACATTCGGAGCCCTGCTTCTCACAGATCCTTGGATGCTAGTTGTATGGGAGCAGAATTCAGCACCATCATTTATCTGACCACTCTGAGGTCCCAGAGCCCAGGGGACTGTGGAACAAGAAACCTAGGGATTTGCTTTAAAATATTTTCAGTGCCTCTGGCTCTTCTGAGAGGAAGCTGGGTTTCACAGAAAGATCTTGAGCTCTGGAGTGCAGTGGGGACTGGGTGTGCAAGCCAGCTTCATCATTCCCTCTTTCTGAGATCTCAGGCCAGCTTTCACCTCTCTCAGCCTGTTTTCTCATCCATAAAGTGGGTGGGAACACTACCTCCAGGTAGGATACTGGGTTTTGGGGGGAAGCGGGGGAGAGAGCACCCTGTTTCATATACAGGGTGGGCTGAGCCATCAGGGACCCAAGGGAGATTGTTGTAACAGCAGGAAAATATGAAGGATGGATATAGAGCTCCTTTCACAGGATTGGGCAAAGATTAAAAGCTCAGACATTCCCTTCTCCTACACAAAATTCCAGGTCGCTCCGGTGAATTCCCACTGGAATCCTAGAGGCCAGAGCTCTTTGCTCTCTCTGAGCCCTCCCTTACTGTGTGCCTGGCACAGTGTGGCGTGCTTTTTCTGCACTTTCTTATTTAACTCTCCCAACAGTGCTTGTTTGAAGGTCACCGCAGGTCAAGGTTATTGGGCAGGCGGCCATGACAAGCTGCCTCACCCCTGAGTTGTCAGCCCCTCTTGAACCGAGTTCCACTATGTTGGCTGAATTGTCCAGGGCTCCAGCAGGGTACGTTTCTCTGGGCATTTGTCCCCATCAGTCTTATCTCATATCTTCCTCGGCGGACTGCTGATCCACAGAAGAGCTTTCCTTCAGAGGGAGGTAACTTGGAAACGGGCTGGGGAGGCCACTGGTCAGGAGCTACTTCCTGGTCAGGTCCCTTCACCCCTTGGGCCCTCAGTTTCTCTCAGGTTCCATCCTGTTCTCAAATTTGAAGATTTTTCCATGCTGGTGCTCTTACCGGAACTGCTACCATGATCTCTGAGAGATTAGGCTCAGATCTAATTAGAAGCAGTCAGAAGAGAGTGGTGGAGTTTTTCAATTCAGGGATTGGTCTTGCTGCTGGGTTTGAATCCAGGCTTCACCACTGACTGGCCTTGTTTTCCTCAACTGTAAAGCCGGGACAGTAGCAGCCATGGTCTTAGAAATCGCTGCTGGGCTGTGTGGATGTCAGGGATAATGCAAGTCAAATGATCGGCAGCAGCTCTACCGTGTAGTCAGTGGTCAGCAAATTTTAGCTACTGTCCAACTTATGGCTCTACTGTTTGTGGCTTCCAAATGCCTAGAATAAGGCCATCCTGAAAGCAGGCAGTGCCTCTGGGAGTCCTAACAGCTCATTTCCGGAGCCTTCTTCCAGTGTCGTCCAGGTAACTAGGACCCAAAAACCCTAAATGCACAGATTCTGGTCTCCTGCTACTGCAGCCTCCACTGACCTCCACTCTGTGGCTGGTCCTGAAAACAACATAGCCTCCTGAACAAATACCCTGCATGTTTCCAAACTATAATTTGGTGGCACATATACATTTTTTAAAGTAGGGCAAAAGCTCCACATGATTACTGCTGAGAGAGAGAGAGAAAGATTCCTAGCCTAAGCTGGGCGTTCAGGGAGAGCTTCCTGAAGGCAGCTGAAATCTAAATTAGTTTAAGAGCTGTGTCACTGAATAAAAACATTCAAATTCATTTTCTTTCTTTGTTTGGGATCTGTGTCTTTAATTAAGAAGGAGAAAAGCCTAGCTTTGGGGGATTCAGCCTCTGCCTCCCAGTCCCAGGTAGAATTTCTGGCTCCCAGAGTTTTGTATGTGCTTTTCATACCTGCTCTGGGCTCTAAAGGATAAGGGTTGGGGTGAGGGGGTGGCCAGAGAAGGATGATGTGGGTGTATCTGCTGGGCCTATGGGGGGCAAGAGAATTTAGGGAGAACGTCACTGGACCAAGGTCATCTCGGTGGAGATTTTCGCCTATAAGCAAATGGGTGGCCAGTCCTCCACGACCAAGAGAAAGCATTCAGAACTTTTAGGAAGGTCTGAGCTTGGCATCTCCAGAGTGCTCACTGAATAGATGAGAAGACGAAATCCCACAGCTATTTGATGATTTTTCTAAGACCACATGGCAAGTTAGAGACAAATATGGGTCTGGTTCCCTGATTCCTAGGTCAGTGAGCACCTTGGAGAATTTATGGAACCAGAAGGTTCCTGATGAAGCTACATTTGTAGTTTATTAATCGGGCAGTGTGTCCAACCCAGATGATCTGGGAGACCAAGGAGAAGCAGTGAGCACAGAGAAGCAGTAATCTTGCTGTCACCCAGCCCTTTGTCTCAGAGGACCTTTGGCAAATCATTTCACCTTGGAAATGCCGGTTTCCTGATATCTAAGAGCGGCGTACTAACTTAGAGAGCTGCTTGTGCTAGGCGGTGTCACCACTTCCACATCTTTGTCCATCGTTCCCATCTGGAGTTACCCTTCTCCCCACCTCCTAGTCCGATGGCTCTAATTCCATCAATATCCCAAGACCTCACTCAGCTGTTTCCACAGTGAAGAAGGCTTCCCCAGGCACCAGGAAGCAGTGATTTCTCCCATCTACATTCCCTAATTTTTAAGGTGTACATTCTCATGACTCTCAAGTTATGCATTGAATTGGGCACTGGATGGAGGTGTTAACCCCTTCCTCACCACCACCTCCCCACACAACTGAGTGTCAGCTTTTTTTTTTTTTTTTTTTTAAGATTTTATTTATTTGACAGAGAGAAACACAGCCAGAGAGGGAACACAAGCAGGGGGAGTGAGAGAGGGAGAAGCAGGCTTCTCGGGTGGGACTCGATCCCGGGTCTCCGGGATCATGACGTGAGCCGAAGGCAGTCACTTAACCAACTGAGCCACCCAGGTGCCCCGTGAGTATCAGCTTCTTACCGGGAGCTCATCTGAATCATTCCTCAAGTCCCCAGCTTGGTTTCTTGCACATAGTAGGTACTCAAGAATATCTTTTCTGGAGGAAATTATAAGTAATGAAATGGTTGGCCGCTCTCTGTTATTTTCTAGAATTGCAGACCCTGCAGGAAAAGTTAGCTTCCCGCTGGAATTTCAGTTACCAGCCCACTGCCTGGAATGAATTC
The DNA here is from genome assembly GCA_004023965.1 of Spilogale gracilis. Classification (NCBI taxonomy): domain Eukaryota; kingdom Metazoa; phylum Chordata; class Mammalia; order Carnivora; family Mephitidae; genus Spilogale; species Spilogale gracilis. The sequence continues at coordinate 11,997 of PITA01026937.1, forward strand.
TCTTATTTGGTCTGCTGGCTTTAAATTGGCTTTGTCCACAAAATGTACTGAATCTGTTTACCATTTAGCAGGGAGATGCTGAGAACAGTGTTCCTATTCCCCAGTTCCTGATAGTTACAGAAGGATGAGGAGCCCACACCCAATGCCAGGCACAGTTCTTGGATCCTCAGTTCCAGAGGAAAGTCAATAGAGAGCAAGGTGATGGAGGTGGAGAGACTGAAAGCTAGAAGTGAGGGACTACTGTCTAAAATGAGGAGGCTTTTAGCCCACTACCTGACAAGGGACCCAGTCTTGGTCCTCATTGGATACCTAGAAGGGTTTTGCTCAGTAAATGCTTCAAAAATGTGCAAATGAACAGTGAGTGCATGTGTCAACAAGTGAGTGAAAGAATGAATGATTGAATGAATGGAGGAATAAATGAATGAATGAAAAGAAGCAAATGATATCAAATGAATTCAAGAAAGAATGATTGAAGATATGTGGTCATGCAGGAATGAATGGATCCATCAGTTAATGAATGAGCAATGAAGTCCTAGGAGAGCTATAATGAAAGACTGTTTTTGCATGAAGAGCATTGATTATCATGCTACCCCAATGCTGGACTGAAGCCATGCCCCATGAAACTTGGAAGGAGTCAAGAGTACAGGAAGCCCTGGTACAGGTGATTAATAGTAAACTCAGAGCAAGCACTTCTTAGAAAGCTAAAAATTATCAACTCAGTCAAGAAGAGTCCTGGCAGTTTTTGGATATCAGTAGGTGTATAGTGTTCTGGGGGAAGGTGAGAAGATGGGAAAGTATCTCTACTTTCACTCTTTTGTTGATTCAGAAAGAAAGAAAGAAAGAAAGAAAGAAAGAAAGAAAGAAAGAAAGAAAGAAAGAAAGAAAGAAAGAAAGAAACTAAAGCAATAACTGATCCAGAATGGCCTCCCTTGTATTTCAGGTTCACGTTTACCTTATCTGGGTGATATCAGGAACCTGTACATCTGTCTACCTATTTATTTGTTCACTAAGCAATCGCCTAAGTATCCTTCAGCATCACTTCCCTGATGTTACCTCTGCCCAGGGTTCACTCTGGCTTCCGATTACCCTCCACTGCCACCTCCGCCTTCTCCAGGCAAACTCCTACACATCCTTCAAGACCTCATTCAGTGTCCCTCTCTCCCAGTCTCCTGCAGGCAGAACACATCTCTCCGTCCCCTGTTAACCCCTGCAACTGTTGCAGCTTCCCCTCGCTATAATCGTGAACATTAAGTGATTATGGATTTATACATTTATCTCTGACTAGCTCTAAGGGAATGAGTCTTATTCCAGGGCTTCCGTCAGGCCTGATATTGGGTCCAGAGCTGATGGATGTTGGCTGTGTGGAGTTAAGGATGGATGGATCAGGGTGTGTTCTTGATAGCTCCAACCCATGCAGGAATGCAGCAGCACAGATCAGAAATCCCGGTCTGCTCATGGGCAGAAGTGCTGCAAAGTTCTGCATAATGGCCCTGGAGGTGATGTTCCCATTCATCAGGCAGAGAATGAGCAGTGTTTAGGAGAGCGGGGAGAAAGGGAGAGAGAGTGAGATCTCGAGAGACTCACTGAGTCTTAGGACCTTCAAACAAAGTTAACCTATCTTTAAATGCTTCCCCTCCCTCCAGGGAGTTATTTTAAATGGGTGACCTTCACCTTCGGGGAGCTGTTATAATCAGTTGGGATATTGCTGACTTCCTATACCCTAGCCATGGGAGCAGAATTAAGGATTAATTCTTATGATTCCAGGCCAGGCAGGAATCTTCGTTGAGACAAAGGAGGAAATGGGAACCACACTCCCCTCAAATCTGGGGACTAGGAACAGGATTGCAAAAATGGTTAGGACCACTGCACGAAAGCGAGACCTGGGTTTAAACTCTGGCTCTGTGACTCCTTAGCTGAACCTCCCTAGGCCTCAGTTTCCTCCTCTGTAAAATGGCGACAATGGCTTGTGTCTCCCTTACAAGGTTGCGTGTAGAGTCAAGGAGATAGTGAGCATGGGTGTGATGCTTTTAGCAGCTCGAGGTAGTACTGGCTTTGCTGCCTCCTTCATCCCATCTCAGAGCAGGTCCCTTCCTCTTCTGCTGCTTCATCTGCACTGTGACTGGGCAGTCCTTTTCATACCTGCTCCATCCCTTTGAACTGCAGCCTCCAATTCCATCCCTCTGGGACCCAGAGCCATCACAATGCTGGCCACTGGAGTCCCAGTTTCTCTCTAACTCCAAAGGGAATCTGGCAATTTTAGATAATGAAGGAAATTCCTAATGGTGAGCTAGGAAAATGGGGTCATCAGCCAGGCTGAATTATAATAGTAGCTGATATTGACTGCTGCTCTCTGCCAGGCTTAGTAACCTCTTCCCAGCCCTGGAGGACAGACCCTATTATAGTTCCCATTTCGCAGATGAGAAACTGAGGTTGTAAGAAGGGAAGCTCCTTGCCCAGGGTCACACAGCTCCTGGAGAGCAACACCCCGTTCTGGCTGACCCCAGAGCCTGAGCTCTTAGGCACCACACCATCCCCCCCCTCCTGGCCTTGTCTCAAGGAAGAACAGCCCAAATGGGGAATGTGGATGTTGGGGAGAAGGCGTTCATTAGCTGTACAGAACAGCTGAGCCATCTGCAGACCCTGAGCAAAATGCTTTTAGCCTCATCTCAAACCACCCCTGGATCTGTTTCCATTTAATCAGACACTGCAAAAGCCTAAATATGAAATGATTGGGGGCAGAAGGCCAATTAACAAATTCATTAATAGGATTAAACATCGCTCCTCCGCTCTAATCATTTATGTGAACTAAATTCTTTTCCCTTTGTGCAGTCGTCATTGCCTGTCAAGGATCGAGCACTTAAATCTCCCAGTATGTTAGAATTTCAGACCTTCTGAATTGGGAAGCAGAATCAGTGAGGGTCTTCACGTGGTCGGGAGGGGCAGGCAGGGTCCGTCAGTGGATGCATGGTCATCCTGGCAAAGGAAACCAACACGAGTCCTCGCCGGCGTATCTGCCTTCTGTTCCCTCGCTAGCTCCCTTCTGTCCTTGGTCGCGGGTCGGCCTCATCTGTAGGCCACATGGGCAGGTGACGTGGTGATCATGGGCGTATAATCCGGGATCTGGCTGCACACCATGGCTCGGCAGCTTGTCACTTCTGTGAACCTTTATTTCTATATCTAGCAAACTGGGATGTTGAGAGTAATTCCCTCCAAGGCTGTTTGGAGGGTGAGGCAGCCTCGGTGTCACGTGGGAGCTTGTTAGAAATGCAGTCTCTGGTCCCTACTGGAACACAACCTGCCTTTCACTATAGTCTCCAGGTGGCTTCTGAGCCCGCTGACCTCGAGTCCAGATCATAGTACATATGTATGTGCTTATGTGGATGTTTCTAAGTTTGCACGTCAAGCTGGAAGGGGCCTTTGAAGCCTCCTGGCTCAAGTGTCATTTGAGAGAACAAAACAGAGCCGCAAGGAAGTACGTGTTTCGCCCGTAGTCACGAAGCTGGAGCTTTGGATCTGGGATCTGAACCCTAGGCCTCCCCAGTTCTGCTTGTCTGGGAATTGCTGTGAAATCCGATCTCCCCAGATGAACATTTCTTCAATCGAGCTTTCCTTTCTTTCTTTCTTTCTTTCTTTCTTTCTTTCTTTCTTTCTTTCTTTCTTCCTTCCTTCCTTCCTTCCTTCCTTCCTTCCTTCCTTCCTTCCTTTCTTTCTTTCTTTCTTTCTTTCTTTCTTTCTTTCTTAATAAAACAGAAGCGTAGGGCTCTATATGCCCACTATGTTTGAATTTACTGATCTGAGGCGTTCTTCCAGCCAAGTGAATGTCTGAATCTTGACTCTGGCAACCCTCACCCAGCTGTACTTCCAGGTGCTGTGCCTCCTGAAGACACGACAAGGACTCGTTCTGAGCCTTCAGCGAGTTTTATCGTAGACACGGGCCAGGACAGAGGGCAGGCCGAGCCATGTGGACTAAAGACCTCTCTCCACAAGGGATTTCCTTGATGATGCTCCAATCGCCAAGCGGGCTGGCAACCAGTTTCTGTATGAAACCTTGGTGTAGGATTTGAAGCCAGAAGGTATGACAGAGTTAGTGGGAGTCTAAGAGACAGGAAGGGCCTGAAGCATGGAAGTTAAATGGGGCACAGTAGGATCTCTCTGTTGGAAAACCAACAAGCAATCCTCCTAGCTGTCAGAGGAAGAGTCCTGTGCTAAATGGTGAAGCAGGAATCATCCAGTGTTAATAAGCTTGTTTAGGATAGAAACTGGAGGGATAGGGAAGCATTGCTTGAGGAGGGATTTGAATTTTTTCAGGGCCTGTCTGTCCCACACCCTTCTGCATACTTGGTCTCCTTTAACTTGCACAGTAGCCCTGTGATGTTTCTGATGTTAGTCTCCCTTTGCAGATTGGGAAACTGAGGTTCAGGGAGGTCCCATGATTGTCTAGTGACTAAAGAGCAAGGATTTGAAGCTTGTCTGATACCAAGGCACCCCACCACATGCCTCTCCCTCCAGCCTGAGGACAGACAGGCTTTAGATGACCAAGAAGGGGTTGAAAACAGCGGCTAGCTTCTGAGCCCTTGGGAACCAAAATGTGACCAGCCTCCCATTTGCCCTGTTACCTCCTCATTCATGCAGACCTGGGTCCCCAAGAGTGAGGAGGGCTCTGCTGGCAGCTGAAGGAGGGTTCTGGGGGCCCCGCAGCACCTGGCTTCCATGTGTGGCTGAGGCTCCTTCTCTCCATTCCTGGCACTCACCTGTGTGCCAATCTCCCAGATGGCCAAACTGCACACTCAGCAGGGGTCTCTTCCAGAGGCTTCCCAGCTCATCTAGTGGGGGCAACATGGGGCTCACCTCCTTCCCTTTCCCCTTTGCATACTGCCAGCCCTGGCCCAGATTAGGACTCTAAGCCTTCAAGGTCCTACAGCTAACATGATTGTGATGTCCCCTCCCCACCCTTACCAACTACCACTTAGACGGTTCACAACAGAAACAGTAAAATAAGTCTAAGAAAGTCAAATGAAATTTGGATTTTTTTTCCATGATGACCACTTTGATGACTTAAAAAAGACAGATAATACACTTTCAAAACACCTTTTTTTCACAATTTTTGATCCTTCTACTTTGGTGGTGCTTTAAGTATCTCTTGGAAGGGTCCATTGGCTATTTTTGCATTGGAGCAGGATCCAGACAGGAAAAAGAAAGAAAAAAATGATCTGTATTAAGGACTTACTATGTGCCGGGCACTATACAAGATGTTGACAAATAGAACAATGATAACACAAATACTATTTTAAAAGCTCTTATAATAAGAAGAAAAAGAATAGTAAAAGCAAATGACATTTGTGTAACATTTTTTGCCAAGTACTATGCTAAGTGCTTTCGATATATTAAACTAATTTAATCCTTATGATAACCGAATCCTATGGTTATCTCCATATAACACATGCAATCTCATACTATGAGAAGTAGCATTCAATTACCCATTTTATAGATAAGGAGGAACTGACTTGGCTAAGCCCCTCCAGACAGCTGGTGGAAGAGCCAGGATTCCACTAACTCTGACCGACTCCAAATGCAGATATGTGTGCCCCCGTGCCCCATGATTTATGAGGAGGGCGGTAAGAGGGTCTGGGACTAAAGACCGAGTAGTATTGAATCCTATCCTGACTTTTTCAGGAGCACCCTTCACTCCCCACTGCCTAATCCCCTATTCCATCTGCCTTCACCTTGTGTGGCTATACCACCATCCCTGGTATGGGTCTTCCTAAACTTCCAGACCGACCACTCTGTGCATTGGTCCACATCATATAGCTTGTACTGAAACTAAGACAGGTTCCCCTCCCCCGTCCCCTCCCCCGCCCTGCAAGGAAGAAGCTGCCTGAACGAGATTAAGGGTGTAGGATCCTCTCTTTGCTCTCAAGGAGCTTCACTCTGATGACAATAGTAATAAAAGCAAATCTATAGAGCTCCAACTTTAGCAGCTTGGTTTTGTTTAGGGCTTATAGCATCACAAGGAAGTCAGCATGGTTTCGGAACTCTGTACAGATAAGGAAACTGAAGAACAGAGGACATCGAGAAATGTGCAAAGTCTCACCTCTCAGATGTGGCCAAGCCAGCATTTGAACCCAGATGGTTTGCTTCCGGCACCTGTGGACTTAATCACCAGGCTAGACCGAATCTGAGCATCAATTTGCAGATTGTGTTAATCCATGGGGGTTCGGAGGAGGAAAGGGTAATCTCTGTCTGCCGGAGGGGCTGAAGAATCAGGGAAGAGGCCCGAGAGAAGTAGCATTTGAGGCTGATTAAAGAGCAGGGGCTGGGACTGTGTAGGAATGTAGGTTAGTAAAGCTCTAGGCAGAAGGAATAGTGCAAGCAGCATCACTGAGGTAGACAAAAAGAAAGGAGAAGGATAGAAATGACAATGATGCTTTGTACTTTTGTGACTCAGAGGTAATCAATAGAAAGGTCATCATTAGAAATGAGAGGCAAGAGATTGGAGGTAGAGACCCAGAGTCAGGTGTCCACATTCAGGAGGGTGGAGGGGAAAGGTCCTGAAAGTTAGTAGGGAGGAAAGATGAGGAAAGGACCAAGTAAGTGGGGGCCAAGACTGTCTCCTCTCCTCCTCACCCTCCTCACACTGTCTTCCCAGAAGTCTCCCAGGGATCACTTCAGCCCACAGCTGCTCCCTCTCGCCCCCCTCCCAGTGCACTCACTGTTTGCCCTGCATGATTTAGCAATTGATTGCCTTGAACTGCTCTATAATCGCTCCCTGTAAACATGCCTGGGCCCTTCCGTAAGAGCACACTTCCCTCAAAGACGGCAGCCTTTCTCGTTGCCCTTCTGAGCTGCTCCATGAGTCCGACACCATTCTGGGCACATGGCTGGGCCCTTGGTGGCTTGAATTAACATGTCATTGAGATGCACAGGGGCTTGGGATTCCCTAATTGGGATTGATGTAGCAAAGAAGCCTGGGCACAACGTTGAGTCTCCCCTCGGCGTAGCCACAGGATCTGAACCATCAAAGGCAGTGGTTTTGTGCAAACACATAGAGCACTGGAGGTAATTTCGTAGCAGCTTAGAGTTGATAGAAAAGGTACGGCATGTTGAGTGAAAGAGAATGGAAGCCCAGTCCTGGCTCACCCTTTACAGGTTGTGTGGTTGCGGCAAATTGTTTGACCCTCCCTGCACGTCAGTCCCTTCATCTGTGAAAGAACAGCAGTCATGATATCAGCGCATTGGGTTGTCATGGGGATTAAATGAGATCACGTGAATACAAGTGTTTATAACCTGTAAGGCAATGCATAAGCAGCGGGTGTTAATATGTAGGGGATGATAATGATCACAGGTGTGGTAATGCTTTTGATGGCGATGGTGATGACACTCCTGGTGGTGATGGTGATAGCGGATGGCAAATAGTGGTATTAGTGGTGGCGATGGCTATAATAGGGAAAAGACTGGTGGTGGCAGGGGTGTCAGTGAAGTGAGAACAGTGGAATTAGAGTAGTAATGGTGGTATTTCTAACCCTGAGAATTTTAATTCCCCCAGATTCATTTGTCAATAGTAGGAAAGAATAGGACACATCAGTTCCTGCCTCTAGATTTATCCATGGTTGGCACTTTCAGAATCATTTTCATACCGGTTGCCTTCATGACCCTTGCATTCCCAGGAAAAAGCACAGTGCTGTGCCTGCTACACAGCCAGTCTTCAATAAATATTTGCAGAATGGAAGAGTAAACTTGCAGGAGAACATCAGCTATGCTCTTGGGGGAACTCATCAGATTTAAATGCCCTGCCTTCAGAGGTGCGCACGGTAGTCAGGCATCTCTGTATGCTATTGCTATCAGAATGCACCTCTACCCACACTGTGACCCCCGCAGCCACCCTTCCTTTCTGAAAGGCTGGGAAGACTTCCTGGGAGCCCCCTAGATGTCACCCTGGCCTGACCACATTCTGCCCTGATTTTGTGCTCACGGAGCCCAAGGAACAGTGGAGAAAATGGCATCTGCTACCAGCTGCTCCTGGAGTGTTCATGCCCCTCTCCTCAGCACTGCTTTTGGTGCATCACGAATAAGAGGCATGTCTTGCCCCTGGAGACATTCTTCTTGGCAGCAAGTACCTCCCCCTGAACCTGGGAGGGATTTCAGAAGTGGTTTGAAATCCCGTGCCTCCACAGCCCACATTCTACCCTGGACAAGTCAGAGGCGCCCAGAGGGCCTATCTCTCCATTCATTGTAAAAAAGGGAATGATCACATGTCAACATTGTAGGGTTCTTGTGGCTTTCAAGTATGTGGTGTATAGTAAGGGCTCAGTAAATGGTAGTAATTCTTCATATCAGTAGCATGTATTATTTCTCTCATTAGTGGAGAAATTAACATAAAAAGTAGTGGATAATAATAGACCAGAAACTAATTACTCTCTCTGATGGAACACATGCAGATTGGATGATTCTGAATACACTGATCTTGGAACTCTAAGCTCCTGGGGGTCTCCTGAATAGATCATACATTGTTGGGCAGTGGGATGGGGAGGACCTGTAAGCAATTGCATTCAGGTGCTGTTGTGCTGAATAAGGAATAATAGTTGGAGACCAAATAGTCTTAGATTTAAATCTCAGACTTGCATCTCACTGGCTGTGTGACCCTAGGTAAGTTACTACGTGAACCTTGGTTTCTTTGTATTTCCGGTGAGGTTAATAATCCTGAGGACATCTGTTCCTTGGGAAGAATATGGAAAATAAAGTGTAAATGGAGCAAGGGTGGGAATTTTTTTCCCAGGCAGCTCAGGACCAGAGGCAATGGAAAGACCAAAGTGCCTACAGCCTTTATCTGTCTCTGGAGTCGATTTATTATTTCTCCAAACCCTGGAACAAAGTCAAGGAGTAAATGAAGGAAGGGAGGAAGAAGGGTCATAAGAGTATGGAAGAAAATGGAAGCACAGAGAGTGAAGGCAGCAGGCTGCCTGCCTATAGCAAGCAGTCATTAGAGGATTGCCTGGTGTTGTCCTTATTATTCTCATGATTGTTCTTGCTGTCAAAACGTGTGGAAAGGAATCAGGTAGAAAGGAGAACTGAAGCAAAGACACACGGTGAGTGAGAACATGGCAGGGTGGACAGATCCTAGGCTGAATCTGGTCAGGGTGACAAAGTACCAGGTACAGTCTGCAAAGGGTGGAAACTGAGAAACTAACCATCCCCCTAGGACTTCTAATGCCACGCAGTGACTCTATGTGTCAAACATGGAGAGCTCTTTAATGATTTGTTTTCTCTTTCTTTCTTTTTTCTTTCTTCCTTCCTTCCTTCCTTCCTTCCTTCCTTCCTTCCTTCCTTCCTTCCTTTCTTTCTTTCTTTCTTTCTTTCTGACACAGAGAGAGTGGGGAGTGGGAGGGCCAGAGGGAGAGAGAGAATCTCAAGCAGACTCCTTGCTGAGCATGGAGCTCGATGTGGGGCTCGATCTCACAACCCTGAGATCGTGACCTCAGCAAAAACCAAGACTCGGCCGCTGAGCCATTTGAGCCATCCAGGCACCCCAAATAGGAAGAGCTCTTTAAAGGGTGCCTGGTGTGTGTGCATTTGTGCGGAGAGAAGGCATGCTGCTGTATATAGAATATCAGACACCATGCCGGCCACATCCCCTAAATCACCTTTTAATTATCACACAATCTTACCAGGTTGCTTCTATTATCATATATATTTTAGAGGTGATGAAACTAAAGCCTCGAGAGGAAAAGTGACCTACCCAAGGTCACCTCACTGGTAACTGTAGGGACAATACTGAATCCAAACCTGTGTCCCTTAGTTTCTGTCGCAGCAGCACTCAGAGACTTTGTAC
>PITA01026938.1:0-21877 GCA_004023965.1 Spilogale gracilis
CTGCTCAGGTCATGATCTCAGGGTCCTGGGATGGAGGCCCGCATCGGGCTCTCTGCTCAGCAGGGAACCTGCTTCCTCCTCTCTCTGCCTGCTTCTCTGCCTACTTGTGATCTCTCTCTGTGTCAAATAAATAAATAAAATCTTTAAAAAAATAATATTCCTCAGAGAATAAAATAAATGGGGTAAACTTAATATAACAAGAGGAAAGGGAAAGAAAATGTAAAACCAACAAAATAACCTGGAAATGGAAAGCACAAAAGAATCTGGGAGGACTCAAAACAAGTACACCCTTAATCACAATACAAGCCTGGAGCACATTATCCTATTAAAACAATAAACATCTCAGGGGCGCCTGGGTGGCTCAGTTGGTTGGGCGACTGCCTTTGGCTCAGGTCATGATCCTGGAGACCCGGGATCGAACCCCACATTGGGTTCCGTGCTCGGCAGGAAGCCTGCTTCTCACTCTCTCACTCCCCCTGCTTGTGTTCCCTCTCTGGCTGTGTTTCTCTTTGTCAAATAAATAAAATCTTAAAAATAAATAAATAAATAAACATCTCAGATTGGGTAGGGTAAAAAAAAGATTCAATAATATCCTATTGACAAGGATGCAATTAAGAGAAAATAACATGCACACAAGTGCACATTTGACAAAATTCCATACCCTTTCTTGATAAATACACCCAGAAACTAGGAATGAGAGAAACTACTTCAATATAATACAGGCCACGTATGAAAAACCCACAGTTAACATGATACTTAATGGTGAAAAACTAAAATCTTTTCCTATAAGATAAAGAAGCAAGGATGTCCATTTTACAACTTCTACTCATCATTGTACTGAAAGTTCTAGCTAAAGCAATTAACCATGAAAAGGGCATAATAAGTATCCAAATTGGAAAGGAAAAAGTAAAATTTTTTCTATCCACAGACTTAAATGCATGATATGTGCTGCCAAAGCAAGCACTAGACTTTATATGTAGATAACCCAAAGGAAGTCACACACAAAAAATTGTTAGCACAAATAAATGATTCAGCCAAGTTATAGGATGTAAAATGAGTACACAAAAATCAGTTGTACTTCTATATACTTGTAATAAGCAATCCAAAGGAATTCTTTAAATTCGATTTACAGGGCACCTGGGTGGCTCAGTGGGTTAAAGACTCTGCCTTCAGCTCAGGTCATGATCTCAGGGTTCTGGGATCAAGGCCCGCATCGGGCTCTCTGCTCGGCGGGGAGCCTGCTTCCTCCTCTCTCTCTGCCTGCCTCTCTGCCTACTTGTGATCTCTCTGTCAAATAAAAAAATAAAATCTTAAAAAATAATAAAAATAAAAAATAAAATAAATAAATTCCATTTACAATAGCATTGAAAAGAATAAAATCATTGGAAATAATTTTAACTAAGAAACTTAAAGATTTATATACTGAAAACTAGAAAATGTTACTGAAAGAAATTAAAGAAGACCTAAACAAATGAGAAGACATCCCATGTTTATTGATTGGAAGACTAAATATTGTTAAGATTATAATACTATTCAAAATCGGGTGCCTGGGTGGCTCAGTGGGTTAAAGCCTCTGCCTTCGGCTCAGGGTCCTGGAATCGAGGCCCACATTGGGCTCTCTGCTCAGCAGGGAGCCTGCTTCCTCCTCTCTCTCTGCCTGCTTCTCTGCCTACTTGTGATCTCTCTCTCTGTCAAATAAAAAAAAAATAAAATCTTTTAAAAAAAAGTATTCCTTTAAAAAAAAAAGATGATAATACTTTTCAAAGTGATCTACAGAATCACTGCAATCCCTGTCAAAATCCCAACAGTGCTTCTTACAGAAATTTTTAAAATCCATCCTAAAATTTATATGGACTATCAAGGGACCCCAAATAGACCAAACATCTTGAAAAAAGAAGAACAAAGCGTGAGGTCTCAGTTTCTGATTTCAAATTTACTACAAATCGACAGTGATGAAAACAGTATGATATTAGCATAAAGAGAGACATTAGTCCAAGGGAATAGAATAGAGAGCTCAGAAATAAATCCTTGTATATGTGATCAAATGATTTTTGACAAAGGTGCCAAGATCATTCATTGGGAAAAGCCAGTCTTTTCAACAAATGGGGCTGGAAAAACTGAATATCCATATGCAAAAGAATGAGTTGTATCCTTACCTAACATCATATATAAACATTAACTCAAAATGGATCAAACATAAAAATAAGAGCTAAAATTATAAAACTCTTAGAAGAAAACATAGATGAAATTTTCATGATATTGGATGTAGCAATGATTTCTTGGATTAGACACCAAAAGCACAGCTTTGGAACCCTCACAGGTTGCTGATGGGAATGTTAAAATGGTGCCACTGCAATGGGAAACAGTTTGGCAGCTCCTCAAAAAGCTAAACATGGATTTACTGTATGACTTAGCACTGTTACTCCTAGGTATTGATACCTAGAAACAGAAACCATGGAACAGAAACAAGAACTGAAATAAATACTTGTATCCCAGTATTCATAGCATTGTTATTCAACAATGCTAGAGCAACAAGAAGGTGAAGACAACTTAAGTGCCACCAACCAATAAATGGATAAACAAAATGTGTCACATACATACAATAAAATACTATTCAGCCATAGAAGAGTGAAGCCCTGATGACATACTACAGCATGGATGAATTTTGAAAACAATATACTAAGTGAAATAAGCCAGGCACAAAAGGACAAATATCGTATGATTCCCCTATATAAGGCACCCAGAATAGGCAAATCCAGAGACTAAAAACAGATTAAAGATTACCAGGGGCTGGGAAGAGGATAGAGAGTTTTTATTTAATGGATACCATTTCTTCTGGAGATGATGAAAAGTTTTGGGAGTAGTGTTGATGGCTATATAACATTGTGAATGTAGTTAATGCCACTGAATGGTATACTTTAAAATGGCAAATTTCAGGGGTGCCTGGCTGGCTCAGTCAGTGCAGCATGCAACTCTTGATCTCGTGGTTGTAAGTTCAAGCTTCATGTGGGGGTAGGGATTACTTAAAAATAAAATATTTATTTGACAGAGAGAAACACAGCCAGAGAAGGAACGCAAGCAGGTGAAGTGAGAGAGGGAAAAGCAGGCTTCCACTCCCCCCACCCCCCCACTCTCTACCCCTCCCCCCCACCCCCCACCCTTTCTACAAACAATAGAATTAATCTTTTAAAAAAACACAAAAATTTCCTGAGATATAAACTTCTAAGTATTTCTTAAATCCAAAAGTATAATTTGGGCAGCCCATATTCACTGGCTTCAAATGAGTAATTCCCCCAAATTACAAAACACTTTCAAATTACTCTTGGATTTTGAAGAACATCACAACAGAAATTACAAACCACCGAGAAATGGATGACAAAGTGCTCCACTTTTTAAACTTGCAAAATATTTTCAAAACAGTATCCAAAGAAAATTTAAAGCCTTAAATGCATTTATTAGAGGGAAAAAAGATTAGAAATAAATGAACCATTATCTTAGTTTAAAAGCAGGAATGCCAACATCAAAATAAACCCAAGAGAAGTTAAATAAAGTGATTGGGAAAGAAGAAATAAAGTAATGAAATAGAAATGAAATATATGATGGGAAAAAACACACGGGTAATGGATAAAACCCAAAGCAGCCCCCCCAGAATGTAGCAACGCTGAGTTTGGAGGTGCTGGATCGCTCTGCCACGTGCACATTTGAAACCTGGGCCCTGCGGCCTGCTCAGACTGACCAGGGGGGAGTGGGGAAAAAAAACAGAGGCAGACCACACCAGGACGCTGTAAGAAGATACAAGAAATTAAATATATCATAGTAGGCCAGTATGTACAATAACAGGTTTGAAAGCGTAGACATCATGGAGAAATCTATGGGAAAACATGAATTATCAAAATAAGTGAAAAAAAACCCAATAAACTAAAAACTGCAAGGGAGGAAATGAACAAGAGAGTACAAAGCTTACCCTAAAATTCAATGTCACTTTTTCAGACAATGTGATTTTTTTAACATAGAAAATTGAACAAACAAACTTTGAGAATAAATAGGACAAATTCCATTAGGTGGAGAGACCTGCTTGTCTCTGCCAAACCCTCCAATCTATCAGCAGTGAGGAATTATAACATATAAGGAAAAATGTCATTCATAATAGCAACACTGTTGCAACACAGCTAGGGATAAATGAAGCAAAAATGTGCAGAACCTATATGGAGAAAATATAAAACATAGTGTCTATAAATGTATTTTTAATTAAAATTTGCATGAATAAATACACTGTGTTCTTGATGGAAGATTAAATATGATACAAATGTCAGTTTTCCCCAGTGTAGAATTTAAGTTCAGCATTAATTACAACCACACAAAATTTTCCCAATGAAATTGATGAGCAGATTCTCATATTTGAAAGGGAAAATGTGCAAGAATAGTAAAGATGGTTATGAAAAAGGAAAGCAATGAGGTAAAAATTCTCCATGATATACAAAAATACGTAATAAGCTATTACAGTTGAAATAAAATGTAAGAATAAACATATAGAATATATATTCACTTTGAAAGACGATAGTGTCCTGAAACTGGCTCATGCACTTAGGAATTTACTATATAAACTAAGAGTGTAAAAATATAGATTCAAAAAATGTTACTGGAATGATTAACTATGCATTCATAACAAATAATGTTAGGTAGCTTCCTCCTAATACTCAAACAAACCCAGGTAATTTATCCCAACAAAATTATAAAAATCATTTGAAGGAAATATATATTTTTATCATATATATATAATATATATATAGGGGGAGCAGTGCAGAGAGAGAATCCCAAGCAGGCCCTACATACAGCACAAGCCAGATGCAAAACTTAAGCCCATGATCCAGAGCCCATGACCGAAATCAAGGGTCAGATGCCCAACTAACTGAGTCACTAGGTGCCCCTGAAGGAAATCTTTTAAAATACATTTATAAGTGAAAAATATTATAGAATATGTATATTGAGGTTGGAAAGTCATTCTTAAGACACAGGCTATAAAATCTATAATATAAATGGTTAATAAATTTTGGCTACATTGAATTTAAAACAAAAACTTTCTCTACCATAAAAGACATTAGATGCAAATGTAAAAGACAAGTTACAGCATGAAGACGACACACACCACATCCGTCACAGGCAAGAATATTAAATAGGCAAGACAGTCCCTGTGACATCAGTAAGGAAAATTCAGCAATACAAGAGTGTGAGGACTGAACAAGTAGGTCAAAGAAGAGGAAATAGAAATAGCCAAGAGACATGAATAAAAAAAAAAGTGCAACCTCAAGAATCAAGACACATTTTTCACTCATCAACTTGAAAAAAAAAACTGTCAATACCAATGTTACTTAAGATTGATGTGGGTGCAAAAAGGTACAGCAATTTTGGAGGCCAATTTGGCCTTATCTTCTAAAATGAGAATGTAAAATCCCTTAGACTAAAAAACTCTACTTCCTTCACATACACATAAACAGGCTGTACAAGAATGTTCATTGAGCATCATTTCTTTTTTTTTTAAGATTTTATTTATTTATTTGACAGAGAGAGAGACAAGTAGGCAGAGAGGCAGGCAGAGAGAGGAGGAAGCAGGCTCCCTGCTGAGCAGAGAGCCCGATGAGGCCTCAATCCCAGGACCCTGAGATCATGGCCTGAGCTGAAGGCAGAGGCTTTAACCCACTGAGCCACCCAGGCGCCCTTGAACATCATTTCTAACAGCAATGCAAACATAAAGTAAAGTAACCCAAATGTCTCTCAACATGGAAATATGTAAATAGCCACTATTCAGCAGTTTAGAAGTGAGGTGGTCCTATATGCATGTGAGAAGTTCTCCCAAAATTCTGTTATTAAGTAGCAAAAGCATATTGCAAAAGTGTGAATACATAAAATACCATTGTTAACCATTTATGTTAACTTACAGATGAAATCCAAATTATGCAAAAGCAAATTAAGCCAAAAAACAAAAAAAAACAAAAAAAAACCTGTCAACAGGCATACACACACCAGTTACAACATCATCTTTGGGGAAGGTCTTGGGTTTGGTGACAAGGAGCAAGTGACCATGCAGGAGGAATTCTGTGGCATTGGTAGGTTTCATTGGTTTAAGTAAGAGAACATGTTCATGTATTATTGGTATAATTAGAAGATAATCAAATGCAAATATAAAGGTTTTGATTTCGTTTAAGGCAAAGAACAGGTGTACATGTGAAAGCACCTGCTGGGTCTTAGTGAAGTTTAACATGTATTCCTGGGCTGCTTTCCCAGCCACGATGACCCCCAGGGGCAGAAAGAGGAGAGAACTCAAGTCTCTGCCCAGTCATGGGAGGTACTTTATTCCCAGGGAAGAAATAGTGAGAGTGTGTGTGTGTGTGTGTGTGTGTGTGTGTGTGTGTGTGTGACAGAGACAGAGACGGTGTGTGTGTGAGAGAGAGAGAGAGACAGAGACAGAGACAGAGAGAGGTGTTGATGTTCACTTTCCAACTCTAAGACATCAACGCCCACATTTTTCCAAACGAAGCCATCCTCTGTGCCATCAGGAGAATGGATAATGTGGCATTTCTGAGCACGCAGCCCACTATCTTTCTGGATACTCTCCCAGGCCACTGATCCCCATTCTGCAAGATTTGATGCTAGTACTTTCTCAATCTTACCAGAAGGTGTCACCAGAATGATTCAGACACCATCCAGGACTCATTTCCTCAGCCAATGGTCCTTCAGGGGTTTGCTAATGGAACACTGAGGGGCTGAGGTCGCCCAGGCAAGCTAGGAGTGACAGGTGCAGGAAGCAATACCAACCTTGGGGCTGCCATCCAGGCAACAGGAAGTTAAGACTGCCAATGGAGAGGCAGATCCTGATTTCTGAAATGTTGAGGTGCAAAAGTGTACATACTAGACTCTAGGGTCTCTAAAAGCCCTCCCAACTCTGGAGCGTAGAGCTGGGTGATTTCCAGAAAGAAAACCGTGTGAGACTGTGAAGCCCTGTTTCTCTGCCGGTGGGCCCAAGGAGTCTGGTGGAAACGCCTGGACCGAGGACTCTAGGCCTCATCCTACCTGTGAACTCTGGACTCAGTAAGTAGTGAAAGACTATATCACTAAACTTCATTGCAATGACCCTATCAGGGGAAGTGGCCCCTACAGTCCTCTAGATCCAGAGAATACCTGTGAGCAAAAGCCTGTTTTTGCCTTCGATTACTAAGCCCACTTTCTGAGAGCCCAGGATCATGGAGGGAGAAACTAGGGATGGTGAAACAGGGTCCCTGTTAGCCAGGACAGGCAAGTCCTCCCTTGATTCTAGAGACTGGCTCAAAGGGGAAATGTAGATAGGCTTCTGCAGAGCTAAGTGTTTTGCTCCCGGCAGAGCAAGGCTGATCTATGTGTGGGCCACCCCATTCCTGTCCTGTGAGTTATCCTATTCCCCCCGTCAGCCACCCTATTCCTACCTGTGGGCCACCATGACCCTTCTGGACTACTCTGACTAGACTCTAGAACTCCACCTGCCTCTGTGTGCCATCTCCCTGAGTACCACATGTCCCTTTGCACACCTTGGTTATCGCTGGGATTTCCTGTGGAACTTTGCAGGTCACTCTGGCTCCACTCTGGTAGAGGTATGGTGGGATGGGCTGGGGGGGTCAGAGGCTGGGAGCAGAGCACAGGTGCACTGGTCGGGGTGAGTGGGGTGGGCTGGATGTAGGGCAGAGCCACATGGAAAAGATCTCTCTCCTTCCCTGCAGCCCCATCTTCTCCAGAGGAGAGGGACTGTCACATGGTCAGATAGCCTCGGGGCTGGGACTGCTCCCGAAGCCTGAATGCTGTTTGTCTAGCATTAATGAGAATATTATCTCCAAGAAGGGACACTGTCCTTGGCAACACAGGGTGATCATGGGAGACATTCATCTCGGTAAATGTGAAGCCCAGCCATGGAGATCTGAATGGAAGGAACACAGATTTCTGCTCCTTGTTAATTTCATGGTTGACTTAACTGTTTTGAGGTGATTATAGTGCTGGTGATGATGTGCTTGAAATGCTCTTTTTCTTTTTCCAGCCAGTTCTTCTCTTTCTTTGTCCCAAAAGATTCAGACTCTTAATTTGAAGCACAAGTTCCCTGTCTCAGGGCTTCCTGCGTGTTATAGTCTGTGAGAACATATTCTGTCTGCCGTAGGAGGGACAGCACTGAAGAGAGGATAGGGATGATGGTGATGGTGGTGCTGGTGATGAAGCAATGACCACCTGTATTCCCCAGCTGTCCTTCTGACCAAGCTGAGCGGAGTGCCAGTGTGCATGTGTTGTTTTATAGAAATTCTCACAGCAGCTCAGGAAGCAGAGGCAGCTGCCTGGAATGTGAGACCACGAGGGGGGGGCTTTTCTACCATTGCTTCCAACCATTTAGAACAAGACCTGGCATAGAGGAGAGCTCAGTAAATACCGGTTTCATGGGCGCCTGGGTGGCTCAGTGGGTGAAGCGCCTGCTTTCAGCTCAGGTCATGATCTCAGGGTCCTGGGATTGAGCTGTACATCCGGCTCCCTGCTCACTGGGGAGCCTGCTTCTCTCTCTGCCCCTCCCCCTTGCTCACTTGTTCTCTCTCTCTCTCTCTCTCAAAAATAAAAAAAATACTTTTAAAAATAAATAAATACTTGTTTCACAAAAGGGATGTCATTATCATCTACACTTTTAAAACAACAAAACGGAACCTGAGGAGGTTAGAGGACTTACCCAAGGCCACACAGAACAGAGGTGGCAGAACCAGAGTGGGACCCAAAAGGTTGTGATCTGCCTATGGGGGTGGGGGATAAGCAGGCTCTCATTAATGGTCAAGGTACAGGGAATGGTGTGAAGGCACTTTGGAAAGATACAGGAAGAACCGTACAGGATGGCCTATGTATTTTTGTTAATGGGTTGTGAGTTAGGTTGCATGTTAATTTAGGAACTCTTACAGCAGTTTTGTGTTTTGTTTTTTTTTCAATGTAGGCTACAACCCTGAGATCAAGACCTGAGCTAAAACTGAGAGTCAGATGCTTTAATAGACAGAGCCACCCAGGCAAACATGCATTTGGTTTTTTGTTTGTTTAAAGTAGGCTCCGTGCCCAGATTGGAGCCCAAGTGCGGTATGTGAGCTCACAACCCTTAGATCAAGACCTGAGCTGAGATCAAGGGTCAGAGCCTTAACCAAATGAACCACCCAGGGACTCCCAAGCATATTTTCCAAAGATGGCCACACATGCACTTTTTATGGTGTAACATGGAATCTTGCTGTGTGTCCATCAGGTGCCTCAGGCCTGTGCCCTCCACTAAGATGATCATGAGCAAACAGGCAGCTTGGCCAGTTCAAGCAGCAATGCACTGAGAGTGAAATACACATCACATTTGGAAGACTTTGTAAGGAAAAGAGGATATAAGCTATCTTGCTAATAAATACTATATTATTACATTCCAGATAATATTTGGGGTATAGGAGGTTAATAAAATATAGTATTAGGGCACCTGACTGGCTCAGTTGGTAGATCATGCAACTCTTGATCTTGGATGGTAAATTCAATGCCCACATGGGTGTAGAGATTATTTAAAAATAAAATATTTTTTAAAATTAAATAAAAATAAATACAATATTAAGATGAACTGTACCTAAGAAGCACTTGCTTTTTGGGGTGCCTGGGTGGCTCAGTTGGTTAAGCGACTGCCTTTGGCTCAGGTCATGATCCGGGAGACCTAGGATCGAGTCCCACATCGGGCTCCCTGCTTGGCGGGAGGCCTGCTTCTCCCTCTCTCACTCCCCCTGCTTGTGTGCCCTCTCTCGCTATGTTTCTTTCTGTCAAATAAATAAAATCTTAAAAAAAAAAAAAGTACTTACTTTACTTTTTAAATGCAGCCATTAAAAGTTAAGCGTGGGGGGGGGGGCACTGTGCTCCTATAAGACAACACTACCCCCAGATTCTCCCAGCCTCTGGGCATTTCAAAGCCAGACAGGGAGGCTTCTGGACAGGGCTCCCTGCCTGGCCCTGAGGGCTGAGCGAGACCCTACAGGGGAGGGCACCACCTTTCCTGTGCCTGGGGCCTCACCAGGGCACAGACTATAATTGTCCTCATTCCAGTCTATAAAAACCAAGAGGCTGAGGCTTTGAAAGGCTGGGCAAGGGGGTTGGTGGAGCAAGTGCTGATCCTCCCCCTCCCTCTTTCTTCCCCACACCTCCACCCACCCCCCACACTCCATTCAATGTTGGTATATCTCACCTCACCTGCTCCTGGCCAGAGGTGTCTTCTTCTCCCTCGCCTATAAAATTCACCCACTTTAAGTGTGAATTCAATGATTTTTAGTTAATTTATAGACCTAAGCAACCATCACTACGATCCATGTTTAGAACATTTCTATCACCCCATATGCAGTCCTTCCCCACTCCTACCCCATCCCCAGGCAACCACTAACCTACTTTGTCCCAGCACCACTTGTTAAGATGACTATCCTTTTCCTCCATTGAATTGCCTTGACATTTTTGTCGAAAACCAATTAACCATAAACGTAAGGGTTTATTTCTGGCCTCTCAAGTCTGTTCCATTGATATGTAGGTCTGTCCACATGCCAGTATGCCAGTATCACACTATTTTTTGTTTGTTCGTTGTTTTTTTGCTTTTTTTTTTACTGAAACTTTACAGTATTTTGAAGTCAAGAAATGTAAGTCCTCCAATTCTGTTCTTTTTCAAAATTCTTTTGGCTGTCTTTGCCCTCAGAGATAAGCTTGCCAATTTCTGCAGAAAATTCCTGCTGGGATTTTTGAAAAAGATTATATGGAATCTATAGACACTTCGGAGAGAAGTGCCACCTTAATAATGTTGCATCATGCTGTCCATGAACACGGACTCCCTCTGTTTGCTGAGGTGTGCACAGGTTCCCCTCGGCAGTGGCCCAGGGTCCTAGGAGTCCTGCCCTCACCGCAGGAGCACAAACACACACCGCAAAGTCCTATCAGGATGAAATCCCCCTTATTATGTCCCGGAAGAACAGAGGGAATTTCTTTCTAATGCCTAACTCTAGCAAATGGGGATGTACCCATACCACAATAGTATAGGAACTCAGCTAAACAGAGTGGCATTATGAAACAGAAGCCAGGTTTTGTTTGTTCCCCTGTTCAAAACGTCAGCTGAATTCTGCTCGCCCTCTTGTGGCTACATCTGGTACTATGGTGGCAGGTGGGACCTGTCTGGGGGCCGCCTAAGGGGTCCCTGCAGGGTGGCTGGGTATGGGCAGCTGCCACAGGCCTCCTGTCATGAGTGGGAGGGAGGGACTAGGAAGTCACCGTGTGTCCACTGCCTGGGAAGAGCAATCAGGACCCACTCCCTCCATGCTTCATTCAGCCTGAGTGTCCCCTGCAGACACTTTTCTTCCCACGTGCTCTGAGAACATTTCTAAAGGCAATCCCACTACAGGACACCTCAAGTTGATCTGACAGCAGCCTGACAAAGCAAGTAAGTAAAGGAAGTGACTAAAAGAAGAAACTAAACAACCAGAAGGATGCCAACTATATCTCAATAAAGTTGGGACAAATAGGGCACCTGGGTGGCTCAGTGGGTTAAAGCCTCTGCCTTCGACT
Source organism: Spilogale gracilis (assembly GCA_004023965.1). Taxonomy (NCBI): domain Eukaryota; kingdom Metazoa; phylum Chordata; class Mammalia; order Carnivora; family Mephitidae; genus Spilogale; species Spilogale gracilis. The sequence continues at coordinate 11,599 of PITA01026938.1, forward strand.
CAGGTCATGATCAGCGTCCTAGGATCGAGGTCCGCATCGGGCTCTCTGCTAAGCGGGGAGCCTGCTTCCTCCTCTCTCTCTGCCTGCCTCTCTGCCTGCTTGTGATCTCTCTCTCTCTGTCAAATAAATAAATAAAAATCTTAAAAAAAAAAAAAGAACAAAAACTCATACTCCTACAACCCAGTAATAACCACTGTAAAATGTGCATATGCATTTATAGGGTGTGTTTGTATCCTCTTGACACAAATTATTCACTATAATGTGTGTGTACGTGTCTATGTGTATGTGTATTCATATATAAATGCCATTGAATATGCTTTTTAGGGAATCCCTTACACTGTTGGTGGGAATGCAAGTTGGTGCAGTCGCTTTGGAAAACAGTGTGGAGATTCCTTAAAAAACTAAAAATAGAGCTACCATATGACCCTGCAACTGCACTACTGACTATTTACCCCAAAGATACAGATGTAGTGAAAAGAAGGGCCATATGTACCCCAATGTTCATAGCAGCAATGGCCACAATCGCCAAACTGTGGAAAGAGCCAAGGTGCCCTTCAACAGATGAATGGATAAATCTGTATATATGGTATATATGGTACATATACAATGGAATATCACGCCTCCATCAGAAAGGATGAATACCCAACTTTTGTAGCAACATGGACCGGATTGGAGGAGATTATGCTGAGTGAAATAAGCCAAGCAGAGAAAGTCAAATATCACATGGTTTCACTTACTTGTGGTGCATAAGGATTAATATGAAGGACAGTAGGAGAAGGAAAGGAAGCGTGAACTAGGGTAAATCCGGGAGGGGGATGAAACATGAGAGACTTTGGACTCAGAAACAAACTGAGGGTCTTGGAAAGGAGAGGGTAGGGGGATGGGTGAGCCTTGTGGTGGGTATTGAGGGCACATACTGCATGGAGTACTGGGTGTGGGGCATAAACAATGAACCTTGGAACACTGGAAAAATAAAATAATGTAATAAAAAAGAAATATGCTGTCTTAACTTGATATTACACAATAAGCATAATTTAATGTCAATAAACAGATGCCTTTGACATATTTTCTCTCCTGTATACTATTTCATTGCACAATAATGGCTTCATAATCAGTTCTCTAGTTTGGGGTTATTTCATTCATTTCTAACTTTTAATTACCAATATGTCATTCTCTAATGAGCATTGGGTCAGTTAGGATGTTTCTGGCTTCAAGTAACAGTAAATCTAAATCAAAGTGGCTTAAACAATAAGGATAGCACAGAATCTCACATGAGACCCAGAGGTGGGAGGTTCCAGGTGGGCTCACAGGCTCACTGATCTCATATTTCACATGCAAGAGAATGCCACTGGAGGATTTTTTTTAAAAAAACACCTTCGGGGCGCCTGGGTGGCTCAGTTGGTTAAGCAATTGCCTTCGGCTCAGGTCATGATCCTAGAGACCCAGGATCAAGTCCCACATCGGGCTCCCTGCTCAGCGGGGGGCCTGCTTCTCCCTCTCTCACTCCCCCTGCTTGTGTTCCCTCTCTCGCTGTGTTTCTCTCTGTCAAATAAATTTAAAAAAAAAAATCTTTAAAAAAAAAAACACCTTCAAAATTATTTGTACTTTTTTTTAAGATTTTATTTATTTGACAGAGAGAAACACAGCCAGAGAAGGAACACAAGCAGGGGGAGTGAGAGAGGGAGAAGCAGGCTTCCTGCCAAGCAGGGAGCCCAATGTGGGGCTCGAACCCGGGTCTCCGGGATCATGACCTGAGTCGAAGGCAGTCGCCCAACCAACTGAGCCACCCAGGCGCCCCTATTTGTACTTTTTTAAAGAATTATTTATTTGTGAGAAAGAGCATGCAAGCAAGGGCTGGAACAGAGGGACAGGGACATGCAGACTCTGCTCTGAGTATGGAGCCCAAAAAGGGGCTCGATCTCACAACCCTGAGATCATGACCTTAGCCAAAATCAAAAGCCAGATGTTAACCAACTGAGCCATCCAGGTACCCCAAAACTATTTGTACTTTTGAAGCTCCTTCTGGCTGCTGTGCAGTCATTATATTTTGAATGGGGCAAGAGAAAGCAATGGTGAGGCTATTATCATAAATCAGGAGCAAGGATGGGGGCTTAAAGTCAGGAATTAGCAGTAGACACTAAAGACATGGATATGAATATGTTTTGGAGGTAGAGCTCACAGCATCAACAGTAAGGCTGGGCAGACTCCCACAATTTTGTCTTAAGCAGTTGGGTGGAGATGGTGCGTTTCTTGGGATAGAAAAGCTGAAAGAACAGGTTGTAAGGAAATGTTCTATTTTGGATGCATTGAATTTGAGATGCTTGTTGAACACCCACACGGATATGTAAAGTAGGCAATTGGATATGAGTGTTCAGTGCCTGGAGAAGAGGACAGGGCTAGAGGCATACACTTGGGACTCATCAGCCTATAGATAATATCTAACACTAGGTAACTGGATGAGGTCACTTGGAGAGAAGTGTAGACAGAGGAGTGCAGGCATGTAGGACTGTAGAGAAGTGTAGACACAGGATGGATCTTTGTGGCACTTACAGGTCAAGCAGAGGAGGCCAACCAAGCAGAGTTGGAGAGTGGAACAGCAGGGTTAAAAGAGCTGAGTCATGGAAGCCAGAAATAAAATGTCTCAGAATAATGGAACGGTCAGTCAGATCGAGGACAGCTGAGAAGTCAGAGAGGAAAAAGACAGAGCATGTGAAATGGAGAGTCACCATAGATCTGTCTCTCCAATGTGGTGGCCACTAGCCACATGTGGCTATTTAAATTTAATTGAAATTAAATTAAATTAATTTACAGTTACACTAACCACATTCAATGGCTCAACAGCTGCACAAGGCTACTGGCTGCCAAATTAAACAATGCAGAAACAGAGCATTTCCACCATCCCAGAAAGTTCTATTGGGCAGCACTGTTAGAGACAATAATTTTATGAATCATGACATGAGCTGAAGGCAGTGGATTAACCAACTGAGCCACCCAGGCACCCCTTGTGCTTGGTTTTAAAGAGAATGCTTCTAAAGTTGTTGTGTTTTTGGTAATAATTTATCTTGTTTTAAGATTTTTATTTACTTATTTGACAGAGACAGAGAGACAACATGAGAGGGAACACAAGAAGTGGGGATGAGGAGGGAGAAACACGCTTCCTGCTGAGCAGAGAGCCTGATGTGGCTGGATCCCAGGATCCTGGGACTATGACCAGAGCCAAAGGCAGACGCTTAACAAATGACTGAGCCACCCAGGCGCCCCTAAGGTTTTAAATTAAGTAGATATTATAGGTTTGTGTTTATAGCTTTAACAAGATTAAGGAAGTTCCCTTGTAGATCTACTAAGAGGTTTTGTCTACTTTTCTTTCATGTGTCCATTGCACAGATCAAATTTTGGGGAATATTTCCCTGGTGCTTTAAGAGCACTGCATTCTGGGAGTACCTGGGTGGTTCAGTCACTTCAGCCTCTGACTTCTGATTTTTTTTTTAAGATTTTATTTATTTATTTGACAGTGAGAAACACAGCCAGAGAGGGAACACAAGCAGGGGGAGCGAGAGAGGGAGAAGCAGGCTTCGCGCCCAGCAGGGAGCCCAATGTGGGGCTCGATCTCGGGTCTCCGGGATCATGACCTGAGCCGAAGGCAGTCGCTTAACCAACTGGGCCACCCAGGCGCCCCTGCCTCCTGATTTCAATTCAGGTCATAATCTCAGGGTCGTGAGATCAAGCCCGACATCTGGCTCTGTGCTGGGTGTGGAGCCTGCTTAAGATTCTCTCTCCCTCTTACCTTCTGCCCCTCCCAACCCACGTGCACGTGCACACTCTCTCTCAAAAAAAAATAAATAATTTTTAAAAATTTAAAAAGCAATGAGCTTTTTTTAATGATAGCTGTCCTTAAGATCCATACTTATATTTATATTTGTTTCCTTTTAAGATTTTGTTTATTTACTTGACAGAAACACACCTAGAGAGGGAAGGAACACAAGCAAGGGGGAGTGAGAGAGGGAGAAGCAGGCTTCCCACCCAGCAGGGAGCCCGATGCGGGGCTCAATCCGGGGCCTCTGGGATCATGCCCTGAGCCGAAGGCAGACGCTCAATGATTGAGCCACCCAGGTGCCCTGATATCTGTTTCTCAAACTCAACAGTATCCATTTCTTTCTGGCCACAAGAAGAACTTCAGCAAAGGCTCTCACCCCTACCACATCTCCCAGCCCCATCTGTCCTGTGCCTAGCTGGGGAGATTTTATATATATTCGTGACAGATGGGCCCACGGTGTCTTCTATTATCCCGGGTATTATGTAAAGATAATCTGCTTCTTGAGAACTGCAAAAGAGAATCTCAGGATTTGGGTTTTCACTTAATAACTCAAGAAGTTACACATTTTTTCATGGCAGCTAAAAGGACACTTCTGGTTCTGTGAGTTATCTGCTGATGCCCCTTAACATTTTCTTTATATTCTGTTTTAGTTTTTATTATGTGATACTTGTTGATTATAGAAAATTAATAAAAACAAAAAAAGTCAAGCAGTAGAAAAAAAGTGGTACTCACCTAAAATCTACCTGTGCTGAGCCTGCTCATGTTAAACATTCAATTTTATGGCCTTTCAGGTTTTCTCTCAGATGTTTTCTCCACACGGACGGACGGACAGACGTAGAGATTTCCCCTGGATGTCCACACAGCAACTGGAAGAGAGAGGCGTTGTCAGGAAGGATTAACTCTATCCCCAAACAAATCCCTAAGAGCTATCGTGTAAATGTGGACAGCACTCTGTTTACCACAGGGATCTCGGCTCCTAGCTCTCTGCACAGCCAGTCTAGGGCAGGAGGGCCCAGAACTGCAGGCTGGGGCTCCTGCCATGATACACACATTCTGGGCAGCAAAGAGAAAGCAGGGGAGACGGGTGCACACCCTCCATAATAAGAACGTTGATCAGAAACCACACACAGTTTTCTCTGTACAGATTGCCTGAAGTGTAGTTACAGGGACTACACAAGGAATCCAGCGGTTAGATGCACACCCTCCATAATAAGAACGTTGATCAGAAACCACACACAGTTTTCTCTGTACAGATTGCCTGAAGTGTAGTTACAGGGACTACACAAGGAATCCAGCGGTTAGGCTGGCACAGATAACCTTTTGAATGGCTACATGGTTGCCTCACTCCCCATCAGTGTGCTTTAGCTCAGGAAGAAATGTTGCAGAGGTTTCATCTTAGTTCTTCAGACGATAAAAATGAATCCTAAAAAAATGACACTTGGGGTGTGCTAGGTGGCTCAGTCAGTTAAGCATCTGCCTTTGGCTCAGGTCATGATCCCAGGGTCCTGGGATCGAGTCCCATATCGGGCTCCCTGCTTCTCTCTCTCCCTCTGCCTGCTGCTCTGCCTACATGTGCTCTCTATCTCTCTGTCAAATAAATAAAATCTTAAAAAAAAAAAAGACACTCACCAGAACTCCACTGAAGTGTAAATGATGCTGTATATTGAGGTATATACTAACCTTTCGGGTACAGGTACTTGTATTTTTGTCTCTAGACTTCTGCTTCTTCAATTATAAATCGTGAGAGTTATTTCTACTTGTCTTATTCTTGGGACTGAGATGACCACTCAAACTTTTTTCAGATTTTAATGTCAGGAAATATTCTTTCAATAAACCCCCATGCTGTAACACGAGGAGGGAAATATTCGGAATAGTGGGACAGGCTTCACTAAAATCTTGGTTTTGTTCTCAGATTTAGCTCAGGGGTGACATGATCCCTCCAAACCACTGCATAGCTACTCCACCAGTCTCTATTCCATCCGCCTGTGCTGGATGTGGTTTTGGGGTTTTTCCACTCTTATTTCACTTAAAAATATGGAGAATATAAAAATTCACTTATGATCTCTTCAGATTATTTTAAATTATTAGTGGTTTTAACAGATACTGGAAAAAAGAGAAAACAAATTTAATTCCTTCACAAGATTATATCTTAGGTGACTGTTTTTCTCTTGACTTCTCTTTACTGTTTACATAATAGAAGACCAAGAATAGAAACTCATCTGATATACCCATTGTTCCTTTTTCCTTTTCTTACTCATCCTTTCCTGTCTTCCTTCTTTTTTTCCTTCCCTCCCTCCTACCCCACCTCTTTCTTCCCTCTATTTCTTTCTATAAGATGAAACTGGGAAGGGAGAACACTACATCTACAGTGTTGTGGGATGTTGGTTTTAAAAATCAAGGCCAAGATGTTTTGAGACTTTGAAGTCGGGTTTAGCGTGGGCCTTTCAGCTCAAGGGCTTAGAACTGCATAAGGTCATGATATGAAAGTTTAGGATCGGTGGACACAGCAAGGCAAAGGTTCAAAGAGTTTTAATGTCTAAACTGTTGTTTCCTGCTTCCTATTGAGGAGCTGATGGGTCTTTCCAGATGTTGTTAGAATGAACAATAAAGTTGTTTATGAGAGTTTCCTAGGAGAGTAAGGGTGTGCTGAAGGCAGCAGGGCCAGTAATGATGTCCCATTTGTGTGGACACTGAGCTAAGCGTGCAGAACCCCTGGATGGCCCATCGTACCTGGGACCGTCCCTGCCCATCTCCATCTGGTTCGAGTGTGACCTGGGGGTGGTCCTTTCAGCAGCTGTCTACACAGTTTTACATAAAGTGGATCAGCATCACTGATTTTTCCTTGAGCCTCAAATTCTAGTACAGCTAAGCACCACACTGTTATTGATCCTTCTTTGTTTAAATGACATTTTGTTTATCATGAACTTTTTGGCGTTAGTTTTGATTTTTATTTTTAAAGATTACAATAAGGGGCACCTGGGTGGCTCAGTCAGTTACACATGGGCCTTCAACTCAGGTTATGATCTCGGGGACCCGGGATCCATCCCTGGATTGGGCTCCCTGCTCAGCAGTGAGTCTGCTACTCCCTGTCCCTCTATGATCTCTCTTGCTCTCTTTCAAATAAATAAAATCTTTTTAAAAAATTAACCTTAAAATATTATCTTTTTTTTTTTAAAGATTTTATTATTTATTTGACAGAGAGAAACACAGCGAGAGAGGGAACACAAGCAGGGGGAGTGAGAGAGGGAGAAGCAGGCTTCCCGCCGAGCAGGGAGCCCGATGTGGGACTCGATCCCGGGTCTCCAGAATCATGACCTGAGCCGAAGGCAGTCGCTCAACCAACTGAGCCACCCAGGTGCCCCTAAAATATTATCTTGATTACAGGGTTGGGTTGTTGTGGGGTTTTGTTTTGGTGTTGTTTTTTTTTTTTTCGGTCACATATCTGCCTTTATTGTGAGCAGCACTTCCAGCAATAGTAAAAAAAAAAAAAAAAAAAAATTAATTTACAAAAGCAGGGATTCAGTGAAGCTGCCTAGTTGGAACACTTGGGAGCTCATATGTAGATGTCAACCAGAGCAGCAGGAAGAGGACTCCAAGGCCAATGAAGAGCAAGGACACCAAGGAGATGAGGAGTTCTCTGTAGACATCTCCAGTGTACTTCATAAATGTGTCACTTCATAAATGAAGAACCAAGTGGTAAAGAACATGCCAAGGGCCCAGCAACACAGTCAAATGGGGGAAGGCAGCCGGTTCACAAGCTCCGTTTCTCCAGGCACAGAGTAATCCACTGCTCCACCACCAAAATAACTTGGCTTATGGCATTTTTTGACAGCCTCTTAAAGGTGCCTAAGCTAAGTGCCATGCCTGCTTCACCCTACTCCCAGTCCTTTTGCACAAACCTCTTAATCGAGGAGATCTGTAGCCTCAGTGGCTTGATCTAACTCACCTGCTCGTCTGTAGCACATGGGATCTCCCATTTTCTGGACTTCCTGTAAAGCATCAAGTAAAGAGTCATGAGGAAAAGAAGAAAGCAATCTAGAATTCCCCTTGAGTGGTTATGGTTTCTATTTTAAGTCAAGGCCTAGGTTTTTTTCCTGCTTGAATTAAGTGACCTAATGTCTTTTTCCCTAGAGGAGAAACTGATGGGCCAGAATGAACACTGTGCAACATCAGGGGCAATCCTAAAAGAAAGCAACACGTTTCTGGGGTACCTGGGTGGCTCACTTGATTGCGTGTCCAACTCTTAGTTTCAGCTCAGGTCATATTCTCAGGTTCATGAGATGGAGCCCCACATTGGGCTCTACGCTCAGTGGGAAGTCGGCTTGAGAGTCTCTCTCTCTTTCCCTCCCCCCACTCCCCACTCATACTCTCTCTCTCACTCTTTCTCTAATAAATATTTTTAAAAAGGGAAAAAAAAAAAGAAAGCAACAAGTTTCCATCCAGTTTGTGGGTAGGAACAGGTAGTCTCTTGTGTCATAAACCCAATTATCAGTCATTGGGAACTACTTGGTGGTCTGTTTTTCACCCAAATACCACTATGGGTTAGTCACATAGCATCGTAACATGCGGAGCCACTTGCCAAGACAAATTAGGTATCAGCCAAGGATATTTGTGATGTACAAAAGAAAAAATATATATACATATATATGTTTATGTCTTCTAGGACTTGTGAAAGTGAGACAGCCTCTGAACAGGCACCCCCTGCTCCCTGGCCCTCCACTGTCAAGGTTCCAGCTCAATGAAAGGCCACATACAATGATTTTGGCCCCCGCTGAAGTCCCCAGTCTTGGTAAGGTACACGATAGGGAGTTTCTGATTTTGGCTGCCTGGCCTGTTGCTGTGTCGACAAAGGCACCCAGTAGTAAAGTCCAGTTACCCAGGAAACAGCTGCTTCACTGCAAGAGATTGGAAACAAGGGAAACCGGATGAGTCCCAAAGTAAAATGTGTACACGCCTAACAGGCAGCATGCTTATATGCTTTACACACTTTGGGGGTTGGCCTTAGGCCACTCCGGACTATCCCAGACCCACAGTGTAAGCAGACTTGAACCCTCTCTGGGAACCCTACACCCACCCATAGCAGTATACTTCATGGACCCCTGAAGTTTGATGACCTTGATGGGGGGGTCATTAAGTCATTTTTGCAGGACCCTGAATGGGACCCAGAAGAGCACAGGGTCCTGAACTGCCTCCCACACTCTCATTCTGCTCAGGCCACAAAGTTCCCTGCAAGTCCCCTCCTTGTCCCTTTGGTCTCTGGGAACAGAAATGAAAAAAGATCCAAAGAGTCAATCTTGTGTCTTTCTGAGATGGATGGGTCTCCTTAGATAAATGGTTCATAACTTCTCATGGCTCCTAGACCCTTTGAGAACTCAACAAATGTTACTGTCTCCTCATAAAATGCACATTGCCATCCACGCACAATTCTGAATACATCATGTCCACACACCACATTGAATGTGATGTCAGGCACCCTTGGACTCCACAGGCCTCCAATTAAGAGTATTTCTCAAGGCAGTCCTGCTTCTGAACTGTTAGGGGGCCTCTGAGATCCCAACAGAGGCAGAGCATAAGGAGGGGGCCATCAGCATTCTCCAGGCTTCCCAGCTCTGACACAGCAGACATGGGCCCAGCAGCTTGTGAGTGGACATTAGCTATTCAGCTAACCAGGGAGCTGCTGGCCGGGTCATCCACTGGAGAGACTGTTAAGAGATTGCAGAAGGCATTACTTCACTGTCAGAGTCAGTCAGATAACCCAGTCCCAGGCAACCAAGACAACTGTTTACCCAGCGGGACTTCTAGGGGTTGATCCCAGAAACTCTGAGCCTGTCCTTTTAGACAGCAGCCAAGCTGACTGCCAGGCAACTTTGTGGTCAGTTGGGGGTTAGACCAATGGTGTGCAGGACAGGTTTGTTCTGAGGCAAAGATGTCCTACCGTCGTATCAACACAAAAGTGCCCTGGAAGGACGACAGAAAAATCAGCCTTGGCCAGGGCCTCCCAAGGACAGCTTGACAACATGAAAGCAAGAGTGTTTGCCTCTAGGAGCAGGCCGAAGAGGGACTGGGAAAGGGGCAGGTGGCTTTGGGCTCAGTGAGACAGAGGTGGCCTCTAGATGTAATGTGTTGGGCTTCCCTTGCAGCTCCACTGGCCCTGAGGTCACTGTCCCCACCTCCCTGCCCTTTAGACAAGTGCTCTGAAAAGAACACAGGGAAGCCTAAAGAAAACTGAAAAGAGCATTTATGGAAACAATAAGAAGTTGCACAGATTCTGGGGCTGCAGCATCTGGGGTGGAGTGACAGACAGCACAGAGGGGGGTGACAGGGCACAGCGGGGCAAATGTTGATGAGAAATCCCCATGGAACAGTGCCTAACTCACAACCCCCTCTGTGATCAAACATTTGGTAGAGGAAGGAGGAAGTGATTCTGGTGGAGAAGCGACTCTTGGCGGGGGGGGGGGGGGGGGC
>PITA01026939.1:5994-21930 GCA_004023965.1 Spilogale gracilis
CCTCCCTCAAGGAGCTCTCCAGCTGGGCCCCATTAACCACAGTAGTATTGTTATTTGCAGCCGAGGGGGACTCATTAGCAAGTTAGCACCTCTCTCGTTGCCATGGCGACCACTGAGGCGCCAGGCAACGGCTGCTCCTCCTCGAAGCCGGGTGCTGATGCAGACCGGCAGGGCCCACTCCTGGCTTCCTGCAGGTGCCCAGTAGCCCAGTAGCTGAGGCCTGGCGAGACCCAGCCCCTCCTCCCCCCTCTGCTCCACCTGGTCCCAGCCCTGCTTGCTTGCCACGAGCATCCCTGCGCACAGGCTCCCCTACTCCTGCCTTCGGGACACCTTTTCCAAGTGGCCAAGTTCTGGCCCAAGCGCACGACGTCCTGCAGGAGACCCTCTTGCACCGAGCTGGCCTCCTAGGACGGCACCTCACCCCCAGGGCCTCTAAAGTTCCTGGGGATAGACCCTCACCTGCTGTGTGGAACTCGAGCCCAGAGCTCGGACGGGGCGGGGCAAGCTTAGGACAGTCGAGCTGTGTGTGTGTGTGTGTGTGTGTGGACTGTTGGACACGGAAGAAACAGACACCGCATGGTCTCTGGCCTCTCTGATTTCAAGGACCCACACCAGGCTCAGCTCAGACCCCACTCTTGGAAACTGAGGGGAGACAGTATCCATCCCCTATTATTCCAGAGCCTGGGTGCCGGTGGGGCCGAGGTGGGACGGAGGCACAAGCCCGTGTACCCCCATCACAGGGCTCCTTACTGAGGAGACGGGGCATTGCCCAGTCGGAAGCCTGGAGACCCCTCTGGGTCTGGCTGGGCACCTCCTGGGAGGCAGCAGACAGCCCCTTTTTCCCCCAAATGGCCACGTTCCCCGTGCAGCCTGGTTTTTGTGCTGCGCGCCCTGTGCGCGCCAGGACGTGCCCCTTCGCGTGCTGTCCACGCACCGCGCCAGCCTCTCGTGCAACTGCTCACACACAGACATGTGTGCACACACGTGTGGTCACTGGGTGCAGTCACCCTCACCCTCTACACGCCGAGCTTCCCCAAATCCCAGGACACCCGAACCCCAGGGGCCAGCTCCAAGATCTCAGCACACGGGGGGCTCCCCGGGCCTTCATGGAGCACATTCCTGTCCCTGAGCAAGGGACACGTGTGGCCAGAAAACTGCCAGCTGACGGCACCTTCACTGAGGCCTCCAGCTCAGCACCTAGTGATGGGGAACTCACACCTCCAGAGATGACTGTCCCAACTGTCAGCCATGGGGGACTGTGGCTCTCCCCCAGAAAGGGGGGTGCAGCCCGAGTGGTGCCTCGCACACACAGGCAGGTCCCCGGGAGGGTCTGGCCATAGGGGCCCCCACAATGCTCAGATGTCAGCTTGCTGGGACCCTCTCCCGCACAGACAGGCCAGCAGAGAGACTGGTGGGGTGCTCACACCAAATCAGCTCATTTCCCCCTCATCTGCTCTCATCAGGGACCCCCAGCTGCTCTCAGCTCTACTCCCCTCCTGTCCCTGGGCCGAACGGAGCGGGGCCCACCTGGTCTTTACTCTGTCCCAGAAGGCTCAATAGCAAGGCTAAGCAGAGCCAACTTGGGCTGAGGAGGCCACAGGCCTGGGAGAGAGTGAGCTGGGGACCCTGCCCATTCACAGGGCTCTGGGCAGAGGCTGAGGAAGGAGGTCTCAGCATGTGGGCCCTTAGAGGGGCACGCTCCGGACCTTCTACATCTACGTTTCCTCTGCTCCTGACTGGCTTGTTCTAGCCTTACCGATCTGCAGGACTTCTGGTCACTGTCCCCCCCATGCTACACACCTGAGCTATCCTGGGACCCCTGCCAGTCACCGCCTGGAGTGGTCCAGGAAGAGGTCGGGCACAGTCTGGGTGGTCGGAAATCTGACCCCGTCCCTCTCGCTGCGGGCTTGGCTCCTTCCTCTCTTTTCCCTCTGAGCTGCACCACAGCCAGGATGCCCTCTGGCTTCCACACCCCCTTGGGCTCTCAGTCCAGTTGAAACATCTGGGCCCCAAGGTCAGCCTCAGCTGGAGAGGAAGGGATGCTGGGTAGGGTTCTGGAGCAAAGGATGACTTCCAGCATCTTTCTGCATCTGTGTGCATGGAACCCGGGGCAGCCTCTGGGGCACCGGAGCCTTCCCGAGGGAGGGCTGAGGGCAGCAAGGGACTAGAACCTGCCCAGCAAGCTTCCTGGAGCCCTTTGCCGACTGCAGCGGGAGGTATCAGTCAGACTTCAGGATGAACTCCCGGCTCCTGGTCACATGAGCTGCCCTACCCGGCAGGTGCTTATTAAACATCTGAGGACTGAATTCCTGGGACACCTGTCCTCCCTGTGCAGGGTGGGGGCACTAGATGCTATGCTCCTTCCCTGAGCTGCCGACAGAGCAAAGTCTGAGGGAGGCAGTGGGGAGCGCACGGACCCTCAGACCTGCACTCAGACCCCCAGGGGCAGGGGGCACTAGGGGAGATGACGGCTCCCCCAGCCTGCAGCCACCTCCACCCCAAGCTGCCCCATAACACTGTGGGCACCACATTGGACCCTGCCACCTCTCTCCTCCACCGCAGGGAGTCCCCCTGCACCCCCCAATCCCTGCAGCACCCAGGCTCCCAGCTCCCCGCTGCAGAAGCTGGAACATTCCTGCAGCAGGAAGTCAGAAGGCAAATTCTCCCAGTAGGGGTGACCTGATGGGGGCTGGGCCCACTGCTGCCCCCTCCCCTCTGCGCCAGACCTTAAGGTAGCCCTCCCCGCCAAGGTGGGCGGATAGGCTTAGGGAGCCCGGTTGCACTCAGCCTGGCAGTGCCAGCCCCTCCCCCAGCACCCGCAGCTGCCTCTGCCGCAGACTGCCGAATGGTCTTTATTCTGCAGAGGCCCGCTGAGCACCCTGAGGTAGGGGGACCCGTGGCGGCCTGGCCAGAGAGGAAACACGGATCTGCAGCCCCTTCCCACCGAACGCTGAACGGGCCCTTTCCTGAGCCTCGTGCAGGCTAACACCCTCCGTTCCTTTGCTCAAGGCCTGGACCCCCAACCCGCGGAGGCAGAGACGACCTTCTCCAATTTGGGGCCAACATGGCGGGGTGGGGGCATCCTTGGGAGTCTGGGGCTCTCGCAGATCCACGCTGGATCGCAAGGGGCCAAGGTCCTGGGTCCTTGCTGCGTGCCCCTCCCCCCACAAAATAAGAAGGAATTTGGAGGATAAAGGCGACGAAGCGGGGAGCCCAGCGTGGACCGGGCCGGGGTCCACCGGGCTCTGGGGGAGGCGGGGAAGGGCTTCCCGGGCCGGTCCGCGGCGCCCCCCTGAGCCGGGCAGCTCACCTCCGGGCCGCCTCCTCCTCCCGGGCGCCCGCCGGCTGCAGCAGTCCCTGCGCTCGCGACGCAGCGCCCACCCGGCCGAACCCCCTGCCCGCGCCCCGCGCGTCCCCGCTCGGCGGCCCCGCTCACCTCACCGTCGCTCGCCTCCGGGGCGCACGGGAACCCGCGCCCGCTCAGCGCGCCCGCTCGGCCGCGCCGCCCATGGGCCCGGTGGGGGCCCGCGCAGCCGGGGCAGGGGCCGGGGGAGCGCGCGGGCCGCGTCGCCGTCGCCGTCGTCGCCGCCGCCGCGGGGAGCGCTCGCTCGGGCCGGGGCGCGCGCACTGCGGGCGGGTACGCGCGCTCGCGGCGCGCATCCCACCCCGGGCTCGGCGGGCGCGGCCGGTTCGGCTCCGGCGCGGCTCGGGCTCCGGCGTCCGGGCGGGGGGCGCGGAGCCGGCTTGGCCGCCGCGCTCGGCCGCGAGTGACAGGCCCGGGGCGGAGGGCGGGGCCGCCGGCGGGGATGAGGTCATGCGGAGCGAAAAAGGCCCTTACGTCACCTGCAGCCAATCAGCGCGCGCGGCCCGAGGGCAGGTGACGTCAGCCGGAGCCGGGCCGCGGGTGCAGATCAGAGGCGGCGGCCGCGGGGGGCGGGGGGCCGGGCTGGCCGCCGCCCTCCGCCCTCTGCCCTCCGCCCCTCGTCCGGGCACCGGCTCTTAAAGGGACCGTACGGCGTCCCTCCCGTGCCGCGGCGACGCCCACCTCCGGGAAGCCTTCCTAGCCCCGGCGCCCGGCCCACCACCCGGGGACGCCCGGCCTCGCGGCACTCACGCCCGAGCAGGGGCCGGATGAACGGGTCCCGCGCGAGGGTCTTCCCTCCGCGGCTGCCGGGCCCGAGCTGGCGCCGCCTCCCCCGCCACGCAGCCTTTGTTCGCGCGGGGCCTGCGGGCCGGGGAGCCGTCGCCGACCTCGGTACCCCTCGAACTAGGCCCAGCCAGCCCTTCACCTGCAGCACCTTCGCTGACTCTTTCCAGGACCCCTGGGCTGGGAAGCTGGGTTTTCATGTTACTCTGCAGGAAATTGGAAGCCCAGAGGCGAGATGGTTTGTGTCGGGTGACAACATCTGTCCTCCGGTGAGGGGGTCCCCGGTGCAGCCTCACGGGATCACTTCCAGCCCCTGACACTTGCAGTGAAAAGCTGCCCCTAAACAGCGCTCATGGGAGGGTCCACCCTGACTGCGTGTTGTGCCCCCAGGCGACCTCTGTGGGGAAGCAAGCACCAGGGCCTGGGCCCTGGGAGTCCAGAGCAGGAACAAACATAGGTAATTACACCTTGAGCAGGGCTGGGCCGGAAACAAACAGGGGCCAGACACAAGGGGGTGGGCAGTCCGGAGGCCGCCCTAGGGGGTAACACGCAAGCAGTGACTAGAGGCTGTGGAGGCAGCTATGGTGCAGGAGGGACCCCTCCAAGGCAGGAAAGGCCTGGAGGAGGTCAGGGAGCCGCAGCCCGCAGCCCGCAGCCCGCAGAGCAGGAGAGGAGGGCCTCATCCCTGCCTCATCAGGTAATTACTCTGAGCACCTTCTGACCCCTGTCCTGGGCACTGGGGAGTTAGCTCTGAGAAAGAGGACAAGCACCCTTGCCAGTGAGCCTTAGAAGGTAATTATTTAGGGGGGAGGAGGTGTGACTAGACAGCTCAGAGGTTTCTATAACCCCTCCTCCAAAGCTCCCTGATGGAGAGTGAGGGCCATCTTTCCTCCAGCCTGGAGTCCCCTGGCGTTGGCAGGCCTCCCTTGGGGGCTCTGAGAGGGGCTTCGGCCTCCAGGGAGTGCAGCCCCTTTCCATAGAGGAAGGGAGCTGGGAGGCAACTCTTAGCCATCCCTGGTTGAAAGAAGAGTCCCAGAAAATGAGCACTCAGGACCGCAGAGCTCTGTGTGTGAGTGCGGGACGGGGTGGGCCTGCAGGTGGGCACTGGCGGGGCTCGGGGCGCCCCGTTTCTGATCCTCAGTCCTGGGGAGCAGCCAGTGTCGCCTGCAGCCTCGGGGCTCTGCCGAGGAGGTGTTCAGGCAGTGCTTGGGGCCTCCTTCCTTGCTGGCCTGGGGAATGTCAGGGTAGTTCTGTGTGTGGGGTGCACGGGGGGAATGTTCCTGGCGCAGAGCCAACCCCGAAGACAAATATTTATCTGGGTGTGTTCTGGAAGGAGGCGCTGGTAAGCCAGGGGCTATTTGGGGCTGGGGCTGTGTTCAGGTCCTTCCTCCTCCTCTGGCCCTAGCTAGAACCTGAGGAAGAGGGCGCTGCCAAGAAGAGAGGTCCTGGCCAGAGGTCCACCCTGAGCTGGAGGCACGCACGCCCAGGTTAGTGCTGGGTGGGAGGACGCAGAGCCGCCTCACTGTATTTGGAATCACTCCACGTCTGAAAACTGATGGGCCCTGGGAGGGGACAGGAGGCTTCCGGCTGAGCCCTAGACGGGGCCAAGCACTACAGGGAACACAGGAGGCCCTTGGGGAGCAGAGACAGATGCAGAGGGCCTGGGACTGCTGGAGCTGGGAGGCTGAGAGGAGCTGGGCTTGCTCCCTGGCTAGGCCCAGGATGAGCCCCAGGAAGGAGGAAGGTGGACAGTGTCCAAGCAGGCTCCTCTCCCCGCCTAGCTCAGATGTGGTCAGGGCCTGCGTGTGTTCTGGGAGAGCCCGTGGCCCCAAAGAACACTGGCTTTGCCCAGGGCAGCTCCTCTCTAAGCCTGAGCAGATGGCAGTAAATTGAGGGGCAGGCAATGGTGTCCTCTCTTCCTTCTGGAAGCTACAGTAGGTGAGTGGGTGGGGTGTCCTGCAGCTTTCTGGGGCTCTGCCTGGCCGGTGAACTCTGCCTGGGCCATGATTATTTTATAATCCTGTCATTTCTCCTGCAAATGAGCACTTAAAACCTGGGCTTCTGCAACCATGGGGCCGGGGGGGTTAGGGAGGTACTGTGATTTTCCAAGGCCACTAGCTCTGCCCAGGTTCTTTCCAGCCCTGGGGCAAAATTCTATCCCTTAGCTGGCCTCAGGGGCGCTGGGACTCCGGCCCTAGGGAGCAGCGACGTGGACAGGTAGGAGGGGCGGCTTGGGGAGGGCTGCCGTCTGAGCCCCGGGCGGTGTGTGGAAGGGAAACCCTCGAGGGGATTCCAGCTCCTCAGCCAGTGGTCCCCCCCCCCCCCCCCCCCCCCCCCCCCCCCCCCCCCCCCCCCCCCCCCCCCCCCCCCCCCCCGTCCAAGCCTGGCTGCCCGCTGGGCCCGGACTTCCCAACGGTGATCGCCGCCCCGTGGGCTCGCGCCCCCAGCTGGGGAGCAGCACCCCGCGCAGGGAGGGCGAGGCGCCCCGGCAGCGTCTGGTCAGGCCGGGTCCGCGCGGCAGGCGGTGCGGGAGTCCGGCAGGTGCGGGCGCAGCGGGACGGTCCGTGCGCGCCCTCTGCCGCCCGCCCGCCTGCACCAGACTAGCCGCGGGGAGGATGCCCAGGGCCGACTTTCCTTAAGGCGTCCTCTCCGCGCAAAAAGAAAAGGGGGATCCGCTTTTTCATGCTGATTTGCAACTCAGCGTTTCAACCGGTGATTCCTAATGTTCCACTTTTCCCACATTCTTTTTTTTTTTTTTAAGTCGTCATCGTTAACAATAAAATGCCCCTCTCCGTTGTCCGAGGAGGCGGTCTTGGACTACTGTATGCACTGGAGTTCCCCCCATATAAGGGCTAGAACATTCCCGTCAGCCCAGCTGTTCCCTCACCCCCTTCCAGCCAGCCGTCCCCTCACTTCTGGCCTAGCTCTCAGTTCCTGTGCCTGTCCCCAAACTTCACAGAAAGGGAAGCCTGCCTTTTCAGCTCCAGGAGGTGCTTCTGAGATTCACCCAGAACCTGCTCTCCCACAACCCGGTCACAAATGTCTGCGTAGTGTTGCATTTTCTGCAGGTACATTGATATTGGAAGGAATTTTCTAGAGTTTATGGCATATTAGCTCCATATTTTGGCTATTACCACCAGCGCAACAGCAGAATCTTTCTATATGTTTTTCATAGCACATTAAAGATAATTTTCTTTCCTGGGCTTTAATCATGGTATATATATATATATGCCATATATATATATATATATATATATATATATATATATATATATCAAAAAAACAAAGAAACCCTGAGAAACACAGAGAATGCTGTAACAAACATCTAGTTCCTAGACCTGGCCATGTCAGCAGTTTTCTGGTTTTGATTCAGGTTAGAAAAACAACAGCCAGGATCCTGGGGGCTCTGTAGGTCTCTCCTGCCTCCTCTCCAGAGGCAGCTCATGTTGGGTGGTTGGTTGTGTTCTGGGCTCCGTCTTTATCACTCAACAGTCTTACATACAGCGCACGATCATACTTTGTGTGCTTTTAAATATTTATGGATGTGTGTCACGGCACAGCATTAGTCCTTCAAGTTGCCTTTTTTTTTTTTTTTTTTTAACCCACGTTCCAGCCAGTTCATCCTTGTTGAGGTGCATGAGCCTATCCCATCCATTTTAGCTGGTGGCTGGGTTTACGTTGAATGGACAGACCCTTACTGAGCCATTCCTCTACTGATGGACGTTTAGCTTGCTTGTTTTTCTTGCAAGTTTTTCTACATGAAGCACTGTTGCCACGAACATTCTGGTCACCGTCTCCTAGCACCGCGTAAGTCACGGTCACCCCCACAGCGGTGTCAGCACCACCAGGACTGTGTTGGAAACGCAGACTCCCAGCCCCCACCCACGCCTGCTGAGCCAGAATCTGCATTTTAACAAGTTCTGGGAGATTTGTACACATATGCAATTTTGTTTGTTGTTTTGCATCATTTTATCTAAGTTTTCAGATTATCATGTAGTAACTTTGACTCATTAACTTTTCTTTTTATTGTGGTAAGATGAGTGTGATATGAAAGTCATTATTTTAACCATTTAACCATTTTTGAGTGTACAGTTCAGCGGTGTGATGTATTCACATGTTGTGCAGCCATCACAACTCCTCTTTCGAAACTGAAACTCGATCCCCATTAAATGCGACACCCCATTGTCTCCACCCCAGCCCCTGGCACTCACCATTCTACTTCCTATGTCCATGAATTTGGCTCCTCCAGGATTCATGAGTGGAATCCTGCACTTGTCCTTCGTGTCTGGCTTCTTTCGCTGAGCATCGTATCCTCTAGGTTCATCCGTGATGTGGCAGGTGTGGAAATCTCCTTCTGATTTAACACTGAGTAATAGCCCATGATGTGGCCATATCCCGCTTTGCGTATCCATTCATCTGTTGACAGACTCTTGGGTTGTTTCTACCTTTGTCTACTCTGAATAATGCTGCCATGAAAATTTATGTACAAATATTTTTGTAAAGATTTTATTTACTTATTTGAGATAGAGCAAGTGAGAGAGAGAGGGGGGGAGAGAGAGAGAGAGAAGAGAGAGAGAGAGCGAGAAGAGAGAGAGAGAGAGAAGGAACGGGGGGACAGGGGGCAGAGGAACAGAGGGAGAGGGAGAAGTGGACTTCTTGCGGAGCAGGCAGCCCGATGCGAGGCTCGACCCCAGAACCCCGAGATCATGACCTGAGCTGAAGGCAGATGCTTCACGACTGAGCCACCCCAGGTGCCCCAGTGTAGGGGTGTCTGTATGACGCCCTGCTTTCTGCTCTTTCGGGGATATACCCAGACAGGGAATGACCAGATCCTATGACGTGCATGTATAACATCTGAGAAACCACAAAACCATCTCCCACAGCACCTGGTCTATTTTAAATTTCCCTCACCAAGGCACAAGGGTTCCAGTTTCTCACCATCGCAATAAACTTGACTCTTTTGGGTTTGGACACCTAGGTAGATTCAAGCACTGTCATCATAATCAGGATACAGGACCTCTCTGTCACCCTAAAAGTATCCCTCATGCTGTTCTTTTATGGGTACACCCTTCTCCCACTCCTGCCCCTTGGCAGCCACTGGTCTGTCCCATCAGTATAGTTTTGTCTTTTTGAGAAACATTAGAAGAGTAGAATGACACAGTACCTAAACCTCTGAGACTCTTAGCCTTTGAGGTTCATCCAGGTTGTGGGTACATCAATAGCTCATTCCTTTTAACTGCTGGTAAATATTTGATGGTGAATTTAGAAACACAGTGTACCCAGTACCTGCTGAAGGGCCTTGGGGTTGTTTTCAGGTTTTGGACATTATGAATAAAGCTGTTATAAAATCCCTATGCAGATTTTTGTGTTAATATAAGTTTTCATGTCTCCAGAGTAAATACTCAGGAGTGTGACCACTGGGTGACATGGTAGGCGTAGGTCTGACTTACAAGAAACTGCCACTTGTATATTGACGTTGAGAGATACTGTCCCAGTGCTCGTGGGCCAGATTTCTCTGAGGTGTGTGTCCATAAGTGTGGTCTTCAGGTTGCAGGCTATGCCGGCCTTTAGCTTTCTGGACTTTGCTAAATTGTTCTCAAAGTGGGGATATTAAAATCCTTCTCCCCCCCGCAGTGGGTTGTGAAAGCTCCATTTCACAACATTTGGTGTTTTTATTGCAGCCACATTGAATTGATAGGTTAACTTGGAGAACATTATTGGATCTTCTCATCCATGCACATGTTTCATTTTTAAATGTTCTCCCATACTGCCTTATAATTTTCTCCAGAGGTCATACCCATGTCTGTTAAATGTATTCCTACTTACCTTATAATTTCTGTTGCCGTTGGGAAAGGCTCTTTGTAAAAATCGCAGTTTCTGATTTCTTATCACTTGCCTGTGGTCGTGCTCTGGTTTAGCCTTTCTGAATTCCCTCATTAGTTCTACCGGATTACCTCTCAGCTCACGTGGACCTTCCAAGTAGACTGTCACATGTCTGTGGACCCCCACATTTGTTTCTTTCCAAACCTGACACCACCCATTTCTTTTCCTTGTCATATTGCATTGGCTAGCATCTTCCATTATGTGTCAAATGCACATGGTGATGGTAAGAGTCTCAGCCTGAGTTGCCTACAAAGCAGCCAGAGGCAAAGCTTAAAGTAAATGTGCTGTTGAAGGGTTGATACAAAAGAGGCCAGAGTGCGGGGGCAGGGGGGAGGGAGGAGGGAGGAAGATGTTGCAGCTGATTGCTTGTATATGCAGGCCATCCCCAGGGAGGCCTCATGGAGACACCGCATCTCAGGACAGTCTTAATGGAGGAAGAAGGGAGAACACTTTATCCTCCTGTTTTCTGTTCTCATAGATCAACGTTGATTTCATGGGGAACTTACTTCCCTGAGCTTTTGTTTTGTGTGTTAAATCAGCTCTTTTGGGAAGCCACTGGAGAGGCTGACGCTTCTGTGGGTCCGGTAAAGTTGAACCCACATGCAGAACCTCCGGGGGCTCTTGTTGCTGCAGGCGTGATGAAGGTCCAACCTCAGGCTGGCCCTCTCTGGAAGCGAGGTGAGGGACCGGGGCTGGTGGGGGGCCAGCGGATATGGGGGTAAAAATCTGGATCCTGTCACCATTCTGTTAACCAACTTGAAGGAGAATATTCTACAGTTTTCCAATCTGAGTGAGCTGTTCTCAGTGCCTGGTGATAAAGCTGTCCTCCTGGGATCTCCTTGCACCACCACTGGGTGACTCACCTGAGCATCAGATTTGAAATAGCCGTAAAGATTTGCAGCACCTGGCCCACTGTACCCTTGCTGGGATGAGACCTTGGTCCCCCCTGCAACAGAGAGACCTCAGCTCCATGCTAATCCCCTTTCCCCTGAAGGCCACACATCAGGATACAGGACTACAAGTCAGGTAGTCAGGTTGCCCAAAGAGGGATTTGTTCTCATGCAAACTGGCTCTCAGTTCCTCTGGCAGAGGGCCCCTGACCTCCGTGAGGATCTTGCTTTGAGGCAGCCCTTTTGGTTTGAAAGGTGCCTAATGTTCCCTTGGGGCCTCCTATAGCTCCATACATGTCCCACGTTTCTGGGTGCTTGTCTCATTTATTTTATCTTTGGGGACCTGCTGTTTTAACTGTCACCTC
The DNA here is from genome assembly GCA_004023965.1 of Spilogale gracilis. Classification (NCBI taxonomy): domain Eukaryota; kingdom Metazoa; phylum Chordata; class Mammalia; order Carnivora; family Mephitidae; genus Spilogale; species Spilogale gracilis. The sequence continues at coordinate 17,280 of PITA01026939.1, forward strand.
TACCGTGTAGTATGGCTAGGTCACTTTGGGGAACATTTGTACTCCTCTCCATAGTTTGCATAACACTAAGGAGACTGCCTGGTTTGGGCAGGGGACATTCATCTTTATCCAGGACATTTTAGGCCCTAAATCTTCATAGACTCTCAGGAGCACAGGACCTCTGGGTGCTGACAAGGTGGAATGCTCCTTAATGGCGCATTGATCGTTGTCAGATGAGGAGCTTGCCCTCAGCTGCCCAGCTGTCCCTGATATGGCCGGTCTAGAGCAGCCTCAGTCCTCAGGCTTGGGACAGCTCCCCTGGTGGTGTCTGTGGGATTTTTATTAGTCTTGGGGATATCTCTCTGGGTTGTCCATTTTGTGATCATTAAACAGAAATCCAAACAGCAAGTGTGCAGAGTGGATTGTGGGAGATGTGGGAGATTGTGGGAGATGCCTGCTTGTGGCCAACACCTGGGAGAGTATGACCTTTGTCCACCACCACTGTTGCCCAATATGTTGACCCAGAGGGCTGGCTGACTCCTGTCCTCTCCTGCTCTCTATAGGTCTGTGTCTCAGGACTTTGTGGGGGGTTATTGCCCTCAGGCATGGTTGTAGCTGTTATGCTCTCTCCATGAAGACCTGGCACTCTCCTGGACCCCTCTCCCGTAGGGGAGCCAGCGACAATCATGGCCCCCCTTGGATGTCCCTTGGCCTCTGACCATGGACTCCACTCATGTTTATTAACAGCTGTTTTAGTTTCAATTTCTTCCACCTCTTTGTTGCTTTTCTCCTTCTTTCTTGCTTTCTTTTGGAAACAACTATTTTTTATTCAGTTTCTCTATTAGCTGTTGAGTTCTATATTCATGTATTATCCTTTAGCGGTTACCCCAGAGATTACATTTCATACCCTTGACTTATTATAGCATACTCTCAGAAGTCTTAAGACGTCTGAACAAGGCAAGAACCTTATATCTGTTTAATTCCACTTATCACCCTATATTTTACTTCCAAAAATGTTGAATATCTTACAGGACACTTATATAGTGTTTTAAGCAGTTAGTTTTCTTTTATACTTACCCACACATCTACAGTTTCCAATGCTCTCTACTCATTCCTGAAGTCCCATGCTTCCATATGGGGTTCTTTTCCTTCAGCCTGAAGAACTTTGTTTCTTATTTCCTGTGGTATAGGTCTTTTGGTGATAATGTCTCTCATCTGAAAACAACTCTGTTTCACTTGCATTTTGAAGGTTATCTTTGTTAGATGTGAAATTCTAGGTTGGCGGGCGTGTTTTTTTCTTTCTGCCCTGTAAGATGCCATTCTGTGTCTTTCGGCTTCTGTCATTTCTATTTAAAAATCAACTGCCACACTCATGATTGTTCCTCCGAAGATAACATGTTCTTTTTCTCCTGTTGCTTTTAAAATTTTCTCTTGATCTTTGGTGTTTGGAAGTCTTCCTATGGTATGCCTCTGTGTGGTTTTCTAATTATTCATTCTGCTGTGAGTCTGCCAAACTATTGGAATCTGTAGATTCATGGTTTTCACCGATTTTGGAAAGATAGTATATCATGTTCTCTTCATATGGCCTTCACTCATTATTTCTTGCTCTTTTTCTGGGAGTCCACAATAGGTTTTCAACTGTGTTTCCTATGTCTCATGTTCTGTACTCTTTTTATTTTTTGTGTTTATTCTTTCTGTTCTTCAATTGGGATATTTCCCATTTATATAGCTTTGCGTTCTCTAAACGTGTTTTCTGTTGTCAAACCCATCCAGTGAGTCATTAATTTTAGGTATTTCAGATGCTGTATTTTTCAGTATAAGATGTTCTTCCATTTAACATTTTATTTTATTTTTTTAAAAGATTTTATTTATTTATTTGACAGAGAGAGAGGTCACAAGTAGGCAGAGAGGCAGGCAGAGAGAGAGGAGGAAGCAGGCTCCCCGCTGAGCAGAGAGCCCGATGCGGGCCTCGATCCCAGGACCCTGAGATCATGACCTGAGCCAAAGGCAGAGGCTTTAACCCTCTGAGCCACCCAGGCGCCCCCATTTAACATTTTAAAATGTATTCTAATTCTTTGCTGAAAAAGATTATCTTTTCATTCATTATATTTATTTTTCCTTTATTTTATTTAACATATTTATCATAGCTATTTTAAATTTATGTTTGCTTATTCCAATATATGGTTTATCTGTGGACCTGCTTCTGTTGTTAGTTTTCCTCTTGATTCTTGATCCCATTTTCCTGCTGCTTCCTCTATCCAGGACTTTTTGAATGTATGCCAGATCTTTGTATAAAAGGGCTATGGAGGGTCTAATCGATATTGTCTAATGGGGCGCTTGGCCTTTCCTCTCTTATCCCGGTAAGGCAAGAAGCTGAACACTCTGATTTGGGCTCATTGCACTTTTGTGAGCCTTCCAGGTGTGGCTCTTCTGGTGCTTGGTCAAGAGCCTGGCTCCTCTCTGTCTCCTCAGGGCCGCAAGGCTGTGGGGAACTCTGTTCTTTTCCTGAAATATTTGAAGCTTGACTCTAGTTTTCTATTTAGTCAGCTTCAAAATTTGGAAAATGTCTTGTGGGACATGTGTCTTGTGTCTGAGGCAGAAACCTTTTTCTCTAGAAGGAGATCGTGCACTAAGTATGATGAGGTTACAGAGATTTCTCTTCACCTGTAGGAGCCTCAGGTCTAGTTTTGTGCCTCTCATAGCCCTGGACGTTAGCAAATGTCCCAATTTTCTATGCATGCCCCGGTGGCAATGGCGACAGTTCTGTGGGTTTTCTTTCTCCCTATAGAGTCCCTCCTCTGGATCACACCTGATGGTCAGCCCACGCCTAGAAATGGCTAGTTCCCCAGGGGAAGAACACATGGTAGTTTATCTTCCATTCATCTCAGAGAGCTTCCCCTCATGAGACCTGTTTTTCTCTGGTCCCCCCGATTCCAGAGTGCTCTAATACTATATATGCATTCCACTTTTTACAAATTGTGATCAAATACACAGAATGTACAATTTGCTACCATCTTTTACTCTATGGGTTTTGAAACTAATTTGGCCTTTTCTAGTAACTGCAATGGGATTGTCAAACTTCCATAAATATTACATCTCCCTTGGAAGTAGAAACCTTGCTCTCCTGGCTTTTACCTATCATTGTAAACCTTCATAGTTGAGGGGCTAGGAGGGCGGGCTTGGAGCCAGAGTGCATGGATTTCAGTCCTGGCTCTGTAGCTCTCTACATTCAGACTGTGGACAAGGTGCTGCTATCTTGTGGTTGCCCCATGGGGGAAAGGATCGATGCTCTGCCCCAAACTGGCACAGATATGAGACTGAGGACCCTACGCATATAGCAGGAGGCTGGCGAGGGCTCATTACTCACATAATGAGACTGCGTGAGCAGTCAGGCACCCAGGCTGGGTTGCAATGACTTGAGAGAAGAAAGGGATGTGCTTTTGTTTCTTTCATGCTTAGGGGTGGGTCTAGGCTTAGGGTTCCTGCACAGGCTGGAGTTTGAGTAGATTAAACATCCCTGCCGGTGGCAGTGGGCCCTCCCATTGGTTGCCTGGTTGTGGGGTAAAGAGAAGGTGGGGAGCCCCTGAAAACTGTCAGTGGTCCAACATCCAGGAGGGTGCTGGGCTCCTTATTCCGCATACCTTCTCTGCGCTTCGCTTACGCCCTGGGCCAGGGCTGCTGTGAGCCTCTGGTGCCCGGATCCACACGGGAGACAGAGGAGATTTCATTCTGGTCACATTGCTTTCGGAAAGACAAGGCCATGCCCACCTCAGCTCAGCATGGAGCCCAGAGGAGAGGTGTGCCACAACTTACCCAGCTGGCCATCATGCTCTGTCCATCTCAGGTGGCTGCTTCACCACCTGAGGAAAGTGCTGTATCAGTGACCCAATGTACAGGTGTGGACATAGGCTCTGGGAGGAGAAGGGATTTGCTCGAGTCTCCTCACCTAGGTGACTGTGGGAAACACACAAAATGTTCGCAGGAGCAGATCAGCTTTGGCCAAAAGGCGCTCTGGGCACCTAGGACGTGGCCTGTGGGCGGGTCCGGAGCTGAGCTCGGGCACACGTGTTATTCCAGGTCATATCCCCTCCCTCCCACCAGACACATGGAAACAGATGCATCCAACAGCACAAAGATGGGGTTCTGGAGCCATGGCTTTATTAGATTCTCTGAGAACAGAAATCTGGGAAATCAGTGCCTGTAGACCGAGCAGAGCTGAGGAACCCCTGTGCTGCCCCTGCTCAGATGTTCTCACTGCAGAAGGTGCCAGGCAGGCAGGGTTAGGGACGGGCCATTTCTGCAGGTGGCTGGAGGGGGGTGTCTCGGAGTCATTCTTGGATACAAGTGTCCACTGTATTACCTTGGCGGGAAATCAAAGAGAAATGCTCACAGTGGCAAGGGAGGAGGAAGACGACACGGTGCTAGCCTGGAAGAGATTCTGGATCAGGGGTTCAGGAAAAAGGCAGATGATGGCCGAGCTAGAACCCATGACTCCTGATCAGGGATGGCCTGGCTTTGCTAAGAGTACCTGTGAAAATGGAAAATCAGATCTTGCACTGGCAGCAAACGGGGACACAGCAGCAAGACTGGGAGCAGCAGGGCTTGCAGCAGCTGGACTGGGAGCAGCAGGGCTTGCAGCAGCAGGACTGGGAGCAGCAGGGCTTGCAGCAGC
>PITA01026940.1:0-21806 GCA_004023965.1 Spilogale gracilis
TGAGTTAATGGCACCACTCCAGGTTGTGTCAATTTACTCGAGAGGTAACAGATCTTGAATTATAGTTGATTGGCATCACCATCTGTTTATGGTTGTAATAATTGATTGTCATTCTCCACCTCACAAATGACTCTTTTAGAGAGTAATTAGATAAATGGGCTAAGATAGGAATCATTTTATCTCTCACAGATTTAATATCTTTGTCTTTGAATTTTCATTGAAGAGTCTGTATTACCTTTAGTTTAATATCAAAGCAGTAGGGGGTATTGTGAATAGGGCTACAGAGAAATTTTGCATATTTTCTCTTCTGTTCCTATGCCTCTGCTATTCCACTGTGTGATGGTTAATTTTATGTATCTACTTGTCTGGGTCTCCTAGATCCTGTAAGTAGGGTGGCCAGTTAGTAGGATTTAATGCTTGACCTTTACTATCCTAGTGCCCCTGACTTAATGAGTCTAGGGACTACCACTGGAAGTGCTGTTAAAAGAGCTTGGGCTAAATCTTTATCTAACCCCTAACCTGTTTGAGTCTGCCTTCTCACTCTTGGACCTCAGTGACATGTTGGGTCTCTCAGGGTCAACATAAGCTCCATGTTGTGTTAGTATCTAATAACCCCAAAAGGAAGAAGTATTTATCTATTTCAAGTTTATAGTCACCTGAAGAATGTAGAACTCTTGAAGAAAGATTTATGGAATACAAATATGACTGTAAAACAGGGTCTTTCCTCAGAAAGACACAGTCTCCCCTTTAGTCAGGGGACTACAGGTCTGGGTACCAGCTTAGTTCTAGAACCGGAAAAAAAAAAAAAAAGACCATGAATTTTCATGACTGGATTGAGTTATGATGCTTATATTTTTTCCCTACACTGTCTGTCAAGTAGCACTTTAACAGGGTGCCTATCTATTTAATTTTTAGGGACTCTGATTAATTAATCATCACCAGGGAAGTTTCATCAAACAGGGCTTAATGCCTCTGCTTCAATCCTATGGCTTACTTTCAGATAGTTAACAAAACCTATCTTTTATTCCTCCAAGATCATGTTATTTTTCTGGAGATGATGGAATAAAATACCATTGTAGCATGCACATATCATCTCTGATCTATGAAAGTGAACCAAAAAAAAGTCTTCAGAAATGATGTTGTCCCCCTTAGCCAGAAGAATGTATCCATTTCTGCTGGGTTGTACAGTCTATTGGAGTGTAACTGCTTACAGGAGTATCTCACAGCTCTTTGTATTTCTGTGATATCAATCATAAAGTCTCTTTTATCATTTAGAATTATGTTTGAGTCCTCATTTTTCTTGGTTAATTCAGCTTAAGGTTTTTCAATTTTATCTTTTCAAAACAAAAACAAAAACAAACCCCCCCAAACTCTAGTTTCATTGATGGTTTCAATTACTTTCCTAGTTTCTCTTCCATTCATTTCTGCTCTAATCTTTTTTTTTTTTTTTTTAATCTTCCTTCTGGTAATTTTTTGGCTTCATTTTTTTTCTAGTTCCTTGAGATGTAATGTTATTTACTTGAGATATTATTTTTTTCTTAATATAAGTATTTGCATAGCTATAACCTTAGTCTTAGAAGTGCTTTTGCTACATCCCACTCATTTTGATAGTTTTGTGTTTCCATTTTGTTTGTCTCAAGATATTTTTGATTTCCATTTTGATTCCTTCCTAATCCATTGTTTATTCAGGAGTATGTTGTTTAATTTCTATATGATGTTAATTTTTTAGTTTTCCTTCTGGTATTGATTTCTAGTTCATATCATTGTGGTTAGAAAAGATACTTGATGTCATCGCTAAATTATTTAGTTTGTTCAGACTTATTCCATGGCCTAAAATATGATCTGTCCTGGAGAATGCTTATTGCATGTTGAGGAGAATATATTCTGGTGCTGTTGGATGGCATGTTCTGTATGTCTGTATCTATCCATATCCCTATCTGTATATGTATACAGATATACTAATCTATATGTATTATCTTTATATCTTTGTATCTGTTAGGTCCATTTGCCCTGGAGTGTTTTTGAAGTTTCCTCTTTTGTTATTTATGTCTGGAAAATTTATCTGTTGTTGAGAGTGGGGTATTATGTCCCCTGTTGTACTGCTGTTTATTTCTCCTTAGCTTGTTTAGTATTTGCTTTTCATGTATAGGTGTGCTGATATTGGATGTGTAAGTATTTGCAATTATTATGTCTTGGTGAATTGACCCCTTTGTCGTCATATGACATTTTTTGTCTCATGACCATTTTTAACTAAAAATCTATATTGTGTGCTACCCCTTGACTGTTTTGGTTACATTTTCTTGAAGTATCTTTTCTATCTTTTCCATCCTTTCATTTTCAGCCTATGTCCTTAGAGCTAAAGTGGGACTTTTTAAAGCAGTGTATCATGGTATTTTGTATTTTTATTCAGCCGTCTACGAATTTTGTTTGAAAAATGTAATTCATTTAGTGTTTTTTAAAAACATTTTTTTAAAGATTTTATTTATTTATTTGACAGAGAGAAACACAGCTAGAGAGGGAACACAAGCAGGGGGAGTAAGAAAGGGAGAAGCAGGCTTCCTGCCGAACAGGGAGCCCGATGTGGGGCTCGATCCCAGGTCTCCAGGACCATGACCTGAGCTGAAGGCAGTCACTTAACCAACTGAGCCACCCAGGCGCCCTTTAAGACATTTTATTTATTTATTTGAGAGAGAGAGTGAAAGAGAGCATAAGAGTGGAGAAGTTCACAGGGAGAAGCAGACTCCCTGAGGAGCTAGGAGCCGGTCACAGGATTCGATTCCGGGACTCCAGGATCATGACCTGAGCAGAAGGCAGTGGCTTAACCAACTGAGCTACCAGGTGCCCGTAAGGCATTTATTGGTAAAGACTTACTACTGCCATTTTGTTAATGGTTTTCTAACTGAGAAATCTTTCACTCCTTTCTCCCTCTCTTTCTGTCTTCCTTTGTGATATGAAGGCCAATAGTAATATGCTTGGATTCCTTTATCTTAATTTTTTGTGTCTCTTACTACAGATTTTTTTTTAAGTTGACGAGGCTTACATAAAATCTCCTATAGTATCCTATTTTAAGCTGGTAACAGATTTATTTCAATAACATACAGAAACTACGTGTGTCTTCTTCAGTGACATTTTAAGTTATTGATGTTACAGTTTACATTGATATTGTATTGTGAATCTAGTAACAAATGATTGTAGCTATAGGAATTTTTTTTTTGAGGTTTATTCATTTATTTTTATTTTGAGAGAAGAGGGAGGCAGAGCTGGAGGGAGAGAGATAATCCCAAGAAGATGCCTCACTGAGTGCGGAATCCAATGCAGGGCTTGATCCCATGACCCTGAGATCATGACCCAAGCCAAAACCAACAGTCACTCAACTGACTGAGCCACCCAGGTGCCCCTAGTTATAGCTATTTTTAACATATTCTTTAATTCTTAATCTAGAGTTGAAAGTGATTTATGCATCAGAAGACAGAGAGAGAGCACAAGTCGGGGGAGTGGCAGGCAGAGGGAATAACAGGCTCCCTCCTGGGGAAGGAACCTGATGTGGGACTCAATCCTAGGACCCTGGGATAATGATCTGAGCCAAAGGTAGATGGTTAACTGACTGAGTCACCCAGGCATCCCAATTTATTTCCTTTTTACTTATGAAGGACACTTTGCTAGGTCAGTATTCTTGGTAAATAGGTTTTCCCTTGTATTTTGAGTATATCACTTCACTTCTCTTGGCCTGCAAGGTTTCTGTTGAGAAGTCCACCAATCATCTTATGTAGACTCACTTGTCACAAGTCTCTTTTCTCTTGCTACCTCAAATTTTTGTCTTTGTCTTTTGCAAACTTGAAAGTCAGGCTGTACTTCTTATCTGGATGGTGCTGATGGCTAGAATCCACATTTGTAGGGCTGAAGGCAGGGTTTTATGATCATGTGAATTATCAGGTTATCCTCTGTGTTCAGATGGGGCAGTAGGTTACCTCCAAGTTGATCAGGTCCACAGGCTGTTCTCAGTTGTTGGGAGAGGTCATTGGCCAGGCAACCTGGTCAGGCATGGCTGACTGCTGTTCCTGGAAGTTGGGTGGAGCTAGAAGCTATCATCTACTGTTGGGAAGGTCACTTTTTGCGTTTTCTGTTTGGGTAAGGCCACAGGTTATGCTCTGTGCTTGGGTGAAGCCAGCCAGCTAAGGATCAGTCTGTAGGCTGTGTTCAGCAATCAAACGGGACTTCAGGTTGTGCTCTGTGACTGAGTGACATAGTAGACTGTTCTCTGAGACTGTCAGAGTTCACTGGAGGTCATTCACTGATCATGATCGCTAATGAGTTAGGGCCAGAAATTATGCTTTGTAACTGGTGGGGCTGCTGTCTTGGATCTCTGCCCATGTAGGTTTGTAGGATGGCCTGTGAGGTTGCTGCAAGATTTGTTGATGGGTTCACTGTCCAGGCAGGCTATAGCGTTTGCTCCTTAGCTGGAACAGCCCCTTAATTAGGGACACAAACTGGGCAGACAGTCATGCTTCTTGGCCAAATAGAGCCAGAACTTGGCTCTACAAATGGGGAGAGCAACTGGATGGGCTCTCTCTTCTTGGGCACTGCTGCCAGCAGAAATGTGGTCTGAGATCTGCATGTTGGCTACTGTGAGATCTACCTACTTCTCTGCCTTTAGCTGATCTCCTGTAGTCTAGCCCCTCGGATTCCTCCAGTGATCCCGGTGAGGCAAGACCTATGTGAGCCTCACAGGAAGCGTCTTATAATGCTGGGGAAACTGGCAGTCCATTTTGAGATACTTTTTCTCACTGTAAAAACTTTAAGCACAAGGAAATATTCTCAGAGCTGTGCCATGCCATCTTGGGGGAGGGGAAATGTGTTAAAGGTGAAACTGCTTCCTTTTTCCCTCCAATGAAGTTTTTCTTTTCTCAGTTTTGGGGTCCAAGGGGTTGCTTCAGCATCACACCTTGTTTCTGAGAGTTTCACAAAGGCATCCTGTGTATGGATAGTGGCTAGCTGATTTGTCTGTGAGGGGGCTTGAAGTTGGGAAACCCCTACTCTGCTCTATTGTCATATCATGCTTGTCAGGGATTTTTGTTGCTTAGTTTATCTAGTTGAACTATTCTCAAAATTTTTGGTATTGGGTCACTTTATACTTTGAGGAATTATTGAGGTCCCCAAGGAGCTTTTGTTTCTATGGATAAAATCTATATATATGTGCCACATTCAATATTACAATGAGAATTTTGTTGAATATGTATTTATTGAATCACTTTAAAATAATAATAAACATATACAGGACAATTTGTCAAACAGTTTTATAAAGGTATCACTGTATTTTAAAAAAATTAAGAAAATTATCATTATTTTGTAATTTTGTAAGCTACTTTAGTGTCTGGGTTAATAGAACTAAGTTGAATTCCTATAATCAATTGTTGTATTTTATTTTTAAGATTTTATTTATTCATTTGAGATAGAGTGAGAGAGAAAGTGAGAGAGAGCACAAGTGGGGGGCAGGGAAAGCAGCAGATGGAGAGAGAGAAGTAGATTCCCCATCGAGCAGGGAGCCCAAGGTGGGGCTCCAATCCCAGGACCCTGGGATTATAATCTGAGCCAAAGGCAGATGTTTAATCAGGATGTTGTATGTTTTTTAAGTTGAAGTATGCGAAGAGTACTTGTTCTTACAAAGACTTGTAGTTAGAAATGAGAGTCACACTATAATAGAATTTCAGGTAGTTATGGTTATTTTTCTTTGATATTACAAAAAAACTTGAAAAGTGGTAGTTTCTTAAAGGTCAGTTGTAATGCAGAATTTGAAACCTTATCAATAAATTTTATACTCTATTACATCAGCCCATTTGCACTTTGAATGGCTCTTTTATGTCTGCATGACTTTGTAATATCAAGCATTGATCATTTGGAAACATTGATTCACAGTGTTATGTAGACAATTCAGATTTTGACACATTTTGTTACACAGTATCCAAAAATCTCATTCATAAATGCCATGACAAATCTTATTTGAAAAGTCTTTAAATATGGGGGAACTGTTAAGCTCATGGTATAAGATACAAGCTTTCTAAAATTATAATTTTCTACTTGAAAACTAGAATTTTATCATTGGCAACAAATGCTTTTTGTTTTGTTTTGTTTTTTGTTTTTTTTTGGAAAAGAGAAACTATTTTCAAGGATATATCAAACAAATGCCTAAGTTATTACCACTGTAACTTTTCTACTTGCCTTTCATTTAAGTGAAAATTTAAAAATATATATATTTTTTAGTGTAGTTGACATACAATGTCATTACTTTCAGGTGTAGAACATAATGATTGAGCAACTGTATATGTGATGCTTTGCTTACCAAAATTATAGTCACTGTCACCATACAACACTGTTGCAATATCATTGACTATATTCCCTATGTTGTGCCTTTTATTTCCATAACTTACTCATTCTGTAGCTAGAAGCCTTTATCTCCCACTCCCTGTTACCCATTTTGCCCATCTCCCCTACCCTTCCCTCTGGTTACCATTAATTTTTTCTCTGTCTGCTTCTGTTTTCTGTTTGTTTATTTGTTTTGCTTTTTCAATTGCACGTATGAATGAAATTATACTGTATTTGGCTTTCTTTGTTTGACTTATTTCACTTAACCTAATACAATCTAGGTTCATCCATGTTGTTGCACATGGGAAGATCTCATTCTTTTTTATGGCTGAGTAATAATGTTCTATCACACACACACACACACACACACACACACACACACACATACACATTTACCTATATATACACATACATGTATATTATGTGTATATATAGACATATACATAATACATACACATATGTATATGTTTGTATACCACATCTTCCTTATTCGTTCAACATTGATGGACACTTAGATTTCTTTCATATCTTGTCTATTATAAATAATGTGGCAATAAACATAGGGGTGCATATATATTTTTAAATTAGTGTTTTTATTTTCTTTGTGTAAATAATCAGTAGTGAAATTACTGGATCTAATCTGTTTTTAGTTTTTTTCCATAGTGGCTGTACCAATTTACATTTCCAACACCATACAGGGTTGTTTTGTTTTTTTTTTTTCTCCACATCCTCACCAACACTCATTATTTCTTGTCTTTTTTATTTTAGCCCTTCTGACAGGTACAGGGTGATATTTCTTTGTGGTTTTGATATGTATTTCCCTGATGATGAGCAGTGTTTAGCATCTTTTCATGTGTCTGTTGGACATCTGTATATATTCTTTGGAAAAATATCTATTCTGGTCCTCCTTCGTAGGTTCTTTATATATTTTGGATAGTAACATCTATTGAATATATGATTTTCAAACATCCTCTCTCATTCAGTAGATGCTTTTTCATTTTGATGATGGTTTCCTTTGCTGTGCAAAAGCTTTTTATTTTGATGTAGTCCCAATAGTTTAATTTTGTTTTTGTTTCCCTTGCCCGAGGAGACATATCTAGAAGAATATTGCCATGGCCAATGTCAAATTACTGCCTGTTTTTTTTTTTTTTTTAAGACTTTATCTAAGAGAGAGAGAGAGAGAGAGAGAGAGAGAGAGAGAACGCATGAGAGGGGAGAAGGTCACAGGGAGTAGCAGACTCCCTGTGGACCTGGGCGCTGGATGAGGGACTTGGTCCCAGGACTCTGGGATCCTCAACGGAGCCACCACCCAGGCGCCCCTGTGTTTGTGGTTTTTTGTTGTTATTGTTGGTGGTAGTTGGTTTGTTTTAGGGATTTCTATGGTTTTAGGTCTCACATTTATGTCCTTCATCGATTTTGAGGTTTTTTTTTTTTTTTTGTATGGTGTTAGAAAGTGGTCTGGTGTCATTGTTTTGAATTTAGCTGTCCAGTTTTCCCAGCACCATTTGTTAAGAGACTGTGTTTTCTCATTGTATATTCTTGCCTGCTTTGTCATAGATTAATTGACTACATAAGCATAGCTTCATTTCTGGGCTCTCTATTCTATTCCATTGATCTGTGTGTCTGTTTTTGTGTCGGTACCAGTATGTTTGGATTCCTATAGCATGGTAGTGTATTTTGAAATTTAGGGGGTCACAAATTGCTTTGGCTATTTGGGGTCTTGTGTGAAAAATTTTAGTATGATTTGTAATTCTGTTAAAAATGCTATTAGTATTTTGATAGGCATGGCATTGAATCTGTGGATCACTTTGGCTAGTATAGACATTTTAACTATATTAATTCTTACAATGAGCATGGAATGTCTTTCCATTTCTTTGTGTTATCTTCATTTCTTTCATTAGTCTTAAAGTTTTCAGAGTGCAGGTTTTTCACTTCTCTGGTTAGGTTTATTTATTTATTTTTTAAGGATTCTTTTATATATTTGAGAGAGAGAGACAGAGGCAGAGCAAGCAGTGGCAAGGCAGAGGGAGAGACTTTTCAAACACATGCCCCACTGAGTGCAGAGCTCAAAGCAGGGCTGTCTCATGACCCATGAGATCATGACTTGAGGAGTAACCAAGAGTCAGATGCCTAACCAACTGAGCCACCCAGATGCCCTTGGTCAGGTATATTTCTGTTTATTTTGTTCTATGACATGCAGCTGTAAATGGAATTTTTTTCTTAATTTCTCTTTCAAGTGAAGATCTTGTATGAAATAAGCTAGTTCACGGTCTAACTAAAATTAAGTACACAAGTGCTTTTACTTTAGACAATCATTAAACATTGATTTGTAGCAAAAGAAATTTTGCATACTTTTCATTTTGTCTGATACATTCAGGTGTTAATAAAATGAATGCTGTTTTACTGCTTCACTTGTACACCGTTGAATAAAGTTGTTTTTTAGTTTTGGTGTATGTGTGTATTGTGAATACATGGCAGAAAAGGATACAATGAATACTCCCAGCAGCGATGTCACTGTGTTAATTTGTACTAAAATGCCAGCAGACTGTTGCTTTTGTACCATCAGTACAGTGCTAATGCAGTCAGTGTGTACAAACAAATTAAATCTCAGAACTGTTTTAAAAGCTGTTTTAGATAGGGGCATACGAATAGGATTTTGAGATATCTGGCCCTTTCATGATTCTGGAACTGATGATGTAAACACAAGATGACCTCATCAATATACTGAGTTCACTGTGAGATGGAAATAGTTCAACATTCCATTTATCACATGACCTCATAGACTTTCACACTGACCTAGGATAGGGTATTAGCGTTGTATGCCTGCAGGTGTTAATGGTGACTGAGAGCCTGTGATCAATAATTGCACAAATATCTCAGCGTGTGTCTTTTCCTATAGAGTCTATCCTCAGGACTGGTCTTTCTACCTTACCTCAGGAAAGGTAGAAAGAAAACTCAGTATGTCCTGTGGCACCGTCATAAAACCTTTCCATAAGTGTCCTAGATCTTTTCATGCATCCTCTTGTCCAAGAACTAATCTATTTCTATTTAAGGGAGGATTTTTTTTTTTTTTTACTTTCTCTATTATAGTGGCTTATATTTGGAATGTATACACTAATGCAGAGTTACATTTCTTTCACACACACACACACACACACACACACACTTCCAAATCCTATTTTATATATATATGTCATGTACTATGAATGCATGACAGGGAAGGATACAATAAATGCAAGGATACAAAGAATCATATATATGTATGCAAATAAGATTTGGAAAGTGTAGTTTACCCTTTGAAACCCAATGGCCAATTAACTAGAAATCTTACTGTATCATACCATTCTGGTAAGTAATCAGTACTGCTGATTATTAAAGTATCTAGTGATTATGTGCTACATCTTAGCCTGTACTGTTTCTGGGTCCCATGTGCCCTCTAATGTTTTTCACAGCCTGCAAGTATAGGCAGTGCAAGCCTTGTTAAGGATGCTGGTGTTCTCTCCAGTTTATTTTTCACCACCTTGTTGAATTAAGTGTTTAGATTCTTCTGTGGAATATAATTAAAATGAAGGGCAGCAGATTTTATATGATCTAATTGAACACTCCATTTTATTCATCATTTGCATTACTATTAGCATAAAATAGAAGGAATATATGGTATTGTAACCCCAGTGAATCCACATTTCAGTCACCCACCTCCACAAACCTCAAAACCACCTGAAGATACTCACTTTAGTTTTTAGAGTCCAGAACCTGGGGTGCCTGGGTGGCTCAGTTGTTTAAGAGACTGCCTTCGGCTCAGGTCATGACCCTGGAGACCCCGGATCAAGTCCCATATCGGCTCCCTGCTGGACGGGAAGCCTGCTTCTCCCTCTCTCACTCCCCCTGCTTGTGTTTCCTCTCTCACTCTGTTTCTCTCTGTCAAATAAATAAAATCTTTAAAAAAAAAATTTTTAGAGTCCAGAACCTTTGTCCAGTACACCTTTATAGATATTTTTGGCTATATTTAAATATATGTGTTAGATATATGTTTGTTTGTTTTTAGATTTTATTTATTTATTTAATAAGCAGGGGGAGTGAGAGAGGGAGAAGCAGGCTTCCTGCTGAGCAGGGAGCCCAATGTGGGGCTTGATCCCGAGACTCCAGGATCATAACCTGAGCCAAAGGCAGTCACTTAACCAACTGAGCCACCCAGGCACCCCGACATATGTGTTTTTTTTTCCTTTATGGCTCTAATAAACAAAAGGAATTTCTACAATTACCTAGATTTCTACTGATACATAGAATAATGCTACAATATTTGTGGCATGTAAGGCTTCTCATCTCAAGTAGAACTTTGCCCTGGCAGTGTATTGAGATCTGGGTCCACTTAGAGATGGGATGATGGTTGGAATCGCTGTGCAACTTGGGGTCAGTTGGTGTTCGCTTGCGAGGTAACGTGCCAAGGATCAGTCATTACATGGTTTTTAAATAAGCCCAAACTAGACCATTAGACAAGTTTATCATATAATTATATTCACAGTCATCCAAAATCATCCATAGTTTCTCATTTCCATTCTCACAGTCCTACTGTGTCCCATGAATTTCCTAATTTAAAATAATAGCTCTGGCAAGAATTAAAGGTATTTCAGCAACCCACATTATCAGACCCTGAATCTGATATTTTGTGAACACAGCCCTATAATTACAAGAAATAGATTTTATTTTGAATGTTTGAAACTGGCCAGTTCTCTGTGCTTCAAGCCACTAATTTAAATCTTGCACTTGCTGTTTTATTTCTTCAGGCTTTCTTACAAAGGGAAGAGACAGCCCATGCACAGTTTTCTCAATATGTTTTATTGTAGCAGACATTTGACATTTGGTCTTTCAAAGTGTTGTCTTAATTGACTCTTTATTCCAGATGGCCACAGAATAAAATTTAAGTAACTGTTTTGCCATCACTGCTATGTTCTACTAGTGTCCCATTTTCCAATAGTAAACAGATAATCACTGCCTTCAGTGATAAGCCATTCAAATAGTCAAATTGATTCCCTTCCTCAGCCTTTTCTGGTTTCAGTGCTCTGACATTCAAAACTGAGACTAGAAAAGAGCAAATATTCTCAGTATTTTAGGAGAATATTAATAGAAGAATATAGTTGCTTATACAGTCTTTAAGGCTCCAAGGAATGGTACTTGACAAATTACTCTTGTACGTGGTAAATTCAAGACCAAAAAAACAAAAACAAAACCTTCCATTGCTACAATTCGACAAAAAGAAAATGGAATAGACAGCTTCTCTTACTCTGCTCTCATACTTTCCTTTTGTCCAGGAAGAAAGAAACTAGATATGGGAATACTGAAAATAGTCCTTGCCACCAAAGTTGCCAGGAGAAAATCATGTACCTATAGTTTTGTTTCTTGGCAGGAAATCTTATTATTTATTTTTATTTATTTATTTTTATAAGTATTTTATTTATTTGAGAGAGAGAGGGCATGAATAGGAGGGGAAGAGGGAGAGGGAGACAGAATCTCAAGCAGATTCCATGCTGACTATGGAGCCTGATGTGGACCCTAAGATCATAACCTGAGCTGAAACCAAGAGTCAGATGCTTAAACAACTGCACCACCCCCACGTGCCTGGCAAGAAATTTTAAAGCAGACAAAAGATATCTTTTCTTCTTTTTAAATATTTCATGAATGTATTTAATTAATGGGATCTAAATTGCATCCAGAATGCTAATAAGGAGTATATGTGATATAAAATTTATATTTTCTGGTTTTTATATTTAAAAGAAGCACAGTAGATGTGAGAATCAATAATGAATCTGCACCTTCTGTATTCAGCCCATTTACTATGTCTCTATATTGCTTATAACCTTCAGTGGCTCCCTGTAGTCTTTAAGTCAATTTTAAAAAGAAATGGTAGTTTTATGAAGCTTAGAATCAACACGTTAAGGCAAAAATTAAACAGTTCAGGCACCTGAAATGAATGGGGAAATACAGTGTGCTATGGAAATGCAAGGGAAAGGTATTTAAAATGGTGTAGAGAGTGAGGGAGTGAATTATAAGCTGAAAAAAGGAAAAAATTGGTGAAGCTAGTGTATGTGTGTATATATTCAGAGGGCATGAAGAAAGGGCCCAAGAAAGAGACAGAGAATGATTAATATGCTTAAATTATTGAATATAGGACATCACATAATAAAATAATGTCATATACAATGAGAATAAAAATACCTCAAGATAAAGTTGAAGAGGTGGATATCATATATTATAAGATGCAATGAAGATACAATTTTTAACTTAAGGGCAGTGACATTCTATTAAAGACACTAAAGATAGGAGTGGCATAATCATATACTTTTTCATGAGATGATTGCATGATGAACAATATAATGGTGGAGACAGGGAGATGAAATAGATTTTCTAAGATGGTGAATGTGGCAAGAGTGGCGATAGCCTGAAGTAGACTGTTAAGGATGGGAAGGAAAGAGCCCAGAATATCTGGAAGAGGACAAGAAAATGAAGTCATGTATTAGAGGAAAAAAAATTATAGCATTTTTTATAATTGAGATTTTTTTTGAAACTATGAGAAATCTGTCTGTGTGGAATTTAGCTAATTGTAATGTACTGATATCGAAATTTCCATGGTCATGAAGAATATTTTAAATATGTCATAAAATCCTTATATTTTGAACAAAAAACAGCGTATGCTATTATATGTATAAAATGAGATTATCCTAATTTTTGGTAAGGTCTGTGTGTGTGTGTGTGTGTGTGTGTGTGTGTAAAGGGAGAGGAGAGATCCTCCTATATGGGAGAATTATAAGAATCAAATTAAAATGTGATCAATAGAGGGCGCCTGCTGGCTCACTTGGTTAAGCGTCTGATTCTTGGTTTTGGCTGAGGTCATGATATCAGGGTCATGAGATCCAGCAGGGAAGATCTCGATGCTCTGTGCAGAGTCTACTGGAAATTCTCTCCTCCCTCTGCCTCAGTTCCTCCCCCTGCTCATAAGACCAAGTGTGCATGTTCTTGACTACATGCAGCATTGTATCTCTAAAATAAATATTTTAAAAAATAAAATAGAATGTGATGAATAGATTTTTTTTTTTTAAGATTTTTATTTATTTGACAGAGAGAAACACAGCCAGAGAGGGAACACAAGCAGGGGGAGTGGGAGAGGGAGAAGCAGGTTTACCGCCGAGCAGGGAGCCCGATGTGGGACTCGATCCCCGGGTCGCCGGGATCATGACTTGAGCCAAAGGCAGTCGCTTAACCAACTGAGCCACCCAGGTGCCCCTGAATAGATATATTTTGAAGTTTATGTGACATAAGTATTATTTCCTTTTTTGAATATTTAAAAATTTACATTAAAAATAGCATATATAAAATGGCATTTTAAAAATAAAGTTTGATGAGAAAGAAGAAAAAAGGTAGAAGCATCATACTTCCTGATTTTAAGATATATTTAAAATGTATTACCGTAATTAGACAGTATGGTATTGACATTCAGAAAGTCATGTAAATTAGGAGGCAGCAATTTCCATGAATATGAAATTAATTATACCATGTCTTCAATCAGATGTATTTTTTTTTCCAACCCATCACTTTATCCAGTGTTTCTTTTTAAGAAAGAAGGAAACTTGAATTACACCTTTATCAAAAAAATAAACCCCAAAATATAAAATAACCTAATGCTTTAGATAGAAGTAGAAGCATTGTAGACACTATGTCACCTAACAGATTCATTCCTTCAAGTTCAAAACATCAGAGAGAGACAATATTATCAGTTTCCTTCTAGTATTTATTTTTCCATGCAAATTCTTCTATTACAGATACCATTTTTGTGGTTCTCATTGTGCACCTCTGCTCAGAGAATCATCCCCTTTGCCAGTGCTGAATGACTGCCCAAGGAGAGTAGGTATACTGCTGTAGAAACAGAGCAACAGGGCTTTGTGTGTCTCACTCTTTTTTTTTTTTTTTTCCTTTACAAAACACAAACACATAAACAAACTCTAATAATCAAGCTTGTATTTCACAGTAATTTATTTAGGTCACTTTGACTAAGGCTCAGGTATTTATTTAGAAATAGCTAGTTTGGAAGCCCATCTAAATAGCATGATACCATCCACTGTATAGGACTCCTTCCTCTTTGGCATGACCAAGTGTGTCAGTGCCAGACCTAACTTGGAGAGTTGTCTCCAGTTAGAATGGGTATCAGTATATTGTACACAAGTAAATGGTTTCTTTTGTACTTTAAGAGTTTAAGGGTCTAGACTGAGGGCTGGCTCTTAGCTCCAAAGAATTGTGTGTAATCTCTGTGTCTTTTCTTGCAAACACACAAAAAAATTGTAAATTTTTTGATATAACTAGTTACATGTGACTTCATGTCATAAGCCCTGCCAAGTATTTATGAATCTGTGATGCATCTAATATAGTTACTCACTTGGGTGAGTAATAAACCTGTTTCTCACATGAGAAAACTGGGATACAGATCGCCTATAAGACTAAATTTCTAGAGATTCTTATTTCAAATCCAACACTTTTAAATCATTTATGCTACTATATTACTTTATAATTTATATTACTATATTCAGTTATATCTAGATAACTGGATGACATAGAGCTATAATTAAAAATACATTCTTAGTCAATCAGAGAATTTTCCTTTAACTTCTCTAGGTAATTTATTTAGTTCTGTAAACAGAATTGGTTGAGGACTATTGATTTGTAGGATACATATCATTAACAGTTCCTAAGTATTCTTAAGATTGAAACAAAATTGAAATAAATCAGAAGAGGAGCTTTTGAATCTTCCCACACCTCACATTTGGCTGTTTTCTCTTTAAAGCACAAAAGTTGTGAACACACAAGAAGTTTTTCTGTTGTTTCTGTAATTTATTTTAGCATCTAAACTAATTGTTTTAGAATACCACACAATTGCTCATATCCCTCTGGGCATAGCATGTACAATTTAGATAATGTGATATATTCAATATCTAATGCTGCACTTGCTGGTGCTGTGAATCAAGGTATAACAAGAGAAAAGTACCCTGGAGAGATAAAAGCCTCTGGTCTTCTTTGTTATCTGTACAACCATAGAAATGCCAGACACTAGTACTTGTATTTTAAGGAAATTATAATATCCACGTCTAAAAAATTCTGTTATGTCAGAATTGCCTGACTTCCATAGTATAGTGGAATAGAATAAAATTTTGGAGGACTTTGTATCAGTTCTGGTACTTTGGATACAACTAAAAGACGCTGATTCTGACCATTTGTGTGAAGGCTATAGTGAAATGTGTGGAATAGTCTAAGAAATTAAGCTTTAAAATAACCATAATAAGGAATTTTGGTGCCATTATGAAGGAGAATTGGTGCCAGCCGATCAAAAATTCATCAAACATTCTAAGGCAGAATGATTTCTGTCCTAGAGTTTGCCTTAGTCTGGGATGCTAAGAGGTCAGAAGTCACCGTGCTGCACGCACATGTTTTAGTAGATACTTTCTACTATCAAGGGTTTTGTAAATGAAAGGATTTGAAGAAAATTAGGCTCAGATTTAGGCCATATTTTATAAAGAATAATATATATTACATATAGCTTCAGTAGAAAAAATTTAAACCTTTTTTTTTTACTCTGTAGAGGTCACAAACAATTTAATATACCACTGGATATCTAGAACACTCATTGTTTAAGTAGCAGTATGTTAATCCTTTCCTCAGGTCAATGCCCTGACCAGCATGGGTTTTATATCTGAGAAATCATTTATCATGTTAAGTGCATTTTAAACAAAGCATTATATAATGATAATAAATGTCATTATTTGCCCCTTTCACTGATTTGAGGAGGCTTGATTAGAATTTTTTTTACTAATATTTGAATGCTTATGCATTATTGGATTTGTTACCATTTCTGTGAGACATTTGCCTCTCAAGAAATTGAGCTTTAGGGGCGCCTGGGTGGCTCAGTTGGTTAAGTGACTGCCTTCGGCTTAGGTCATGATCTCGGAGACCCAGGATCGAACCCCACATCGAGCTCCCTGCTCGGCGGGAAGCCTGCTTCTCCCTCCTCGCTCCCTTGCTTGTGTTCCCTCCCTCTCTGTGTCTCTCTCTGTCAAATAAATAAATAAAATCTTAAAAAAAAAATTAAGCTTTGTGTTTTTGCTATTATAGCTTAGTGTACAACCACTATAATATTGAAATCTCTACATAAATAATGGGTGGTCCCCAAACTCTTAGCATTCTCCAAAATCTAAACTACATCTGATAGAAATAACCTCTCTTCAAGCAAAATAAACTGTAAATAATTTGTTCGTATTATTATTTAATCAAAGAACCATGCTCTAGGGACAGGTGAATATAGTCTTATGAAAAAATCAGATACTGCTGAGAAATCTTGTATTAGCTATTTATTCCTAAAAAATGAATTCCAGTCTAGTGTCTGAAGTTCTTACCCAGAGTTCCCCTCCCCATGAGCTAGGTAGGCTTCTATTGCAAACCAGGTAACAGTGCTTTGGATGTCACCACCCTTCCTTGAGGGAAGAAGACAGAAATGCTTCCCTACTATATATATATAAGGTGCTAGTGACTACAGATGGGTTAACTACTTCCACTTTTTTTTGTTTGTTTTGCTTTATTTTTGTTTTTCTTTTGTTCCATCAGGAGTTATTTCTACACTAATTCCCAGGAGAAGATCAGTGATAATAGATGTTTCAGGCCAAGTGGGAGGAAAATTAAGAAACTGTAGTATTGCTAATTTCATAGTAAGTTATATCCATTGAACACATACTGAAATCAAGGTACTATTTTTAGCTCTTTAGTTATATAATCTTACTTTATACTCACAACTATATTTACTGTGCTCTACCTGTTTGATAGATGAGGGAACTATGGCACAGAGATACAAAGTCAATTTCCAATGTCAGACATCTATAAAGGATTTTAGACCTGCTATTCTCAGTCCAGGGATTTCACTCTCAAAACCACAACATTACATAGGAAGGAGCTAGTCCCTAAATGTCTGACCTGCCAGTTTATGTAAAGGAGAAGCTTGGGCTTTGGACTAGCCACACCGCTGATTTCTTTCTCATCACCTGGACTAGTGCGCTGACGGTGGCCTCAGTGCAGGCTATCAGTTGTTGTGTGTGGTGGTGGGAGATGGGCAAATAAGGGAAGCTTGCCTACTGACTAGTTACACAACCAACACATTTCCTGGAGAATAGATCCCTACTGTCTTTTATACCTATGTTGCCATTGTTACAGTAGATGAAAAGCACATGAATCTTTATGGATAGAGCTGGACAAGACAATGATGATAGTTTATATCTTCTGTCTTCTCCACAAACAGATGCATTCTTAATTTTTTTTTTCTTTGAGTCTTCGGTCATTTCACAGTCTCTGCGAAGGGTGATGCCATTATCTCCACACCCTTATTGCCCTACTGGGAACCATGATGGATCCTAGTAAAGGTAAAGGTAAAGGTAAAGACGTAAATGGGATCCTAGTAAAGGTAAAGACGTAAATGGGAAACTGTCAAGAGAAGATCATTCCCATGACTGCCACACTGGGCTTCGCCACAGCTGAGGTGTTCTGGGCTGTAAAGTCACTGAAGTAACTAGCCATCACATCTTCAGGTGATTTTGATGAAACTTTTCCAGTAGTCTCTGGCCACCCTCATCAAGAAGAGGGAGGGAAAGTGTCTGCTGGGAAATAGCTAGGCCTCTCATTTCCTTGCTCTGTCCCTGTGGGAACCTATGCACACTTTGCTCAAAACTGGTGGAGCCTTCACATTCAATGCCACATTTTTGTTACAGATTCGTCTTTCTATACAATTGTTTGAGCCAATCAGAAATTCCAGAGTTTTGTGTGATAAAAGGATGGGTTCAAACTTTTACATGCTATTAAAATTTAGCTCTAAAATGACAGCTTCTTAAAGACTTATTTTTCAATTGTCCCTATCCTTGCTTAGACTGAGCTGTCAAAATTCCCTCTGAATTAAGTTGCACTTTATGCTACAAACACTGCACTAAACTGTTTTATGGACTTTTTGTCTTTGAGAAGCCTGTAGCTTCTGATACTAGGAAATTTGGACACTTTTTAGTAGTTTTCAGGTATATGAAGCAAAACACCCTCCTTAATGAAATGTTGTATTTTAATATATTCAGTAATTTGTTGATCAATGTTCATTACATAACTTTATATTATATCATAATGGAATGAGTGTATCTCAATTCTTTGGGTCAGTATTTTTAATATGGAGGTGAATTTAAAAAATAGTCTATTAGACTTTGTTGAGATTTTGAGCCAAAATCTTACTCATACGTTTCCCCTAATGAAGAATGCTCCTCTTCGGTGTGGGTGTACTGGAGTGGAGTGTGTGAAATATTTGACATGATCTAAAGATGATGACAGTATTTTGACAAAATATGAAGTGGAGATTAACGTATGCCGCACTGTACATAGAATAATTAAGCTGAATAAAATATCACAGGTAAAATTTTTAAAAGGTTATTTTCTGTCAAGTGCAGGAGATGACGAAGAAAGGTTGGTATTATCAGTGTTATTTGAGGCTTTTCCATTTCTTTTTTTTTACACCTGTCACCTCTTCCCAATGGAGTATTTAATTCATTTTGAATAATAGCTAATTTAGTAGTATATTTCTTATCTCTTCCTTAATGAGCATTAGGTCTCTGTATTATAAAATCTTTCTGAACTATAGTAAAACATTGTGGGCTTTTTTGTGGATTAACAAAAATGCATTCTTATGTTCATATTTACTCAAATTTAATATGCGTATTCCTTAGTTTTCTAGTAAGTAGGAGTAAAAATCATCTGTTGCAGTTTACAGTTTGTAAAATATTTTACTCTTAAACTTGGAATCTTAATATCATGGCCAGATTACTAACACTGAAAGTGATCCTACTCTTTACCTCACCTACATGGATACATACTCCTCTTGTTGCTCTGCCTAAAAATGTTATTACTTTGTGTTTGTGAGATTGTGAAAACTCAGTGCCACAACTAACAATGTTTGGTACAATTTATGCACTAAAGAGTAGTGTTGGACATTTCAACCACTTTTAAGAACACATTTTTAAATTGATAGTTGCAGGATTATGGAGTGTTTTTACGTATTGATCTTTTGCTAATAAAACTAGCAAAATGTTTTGCATGTGTGATTTAATAAATACTTGAATCATGGAAGTATTTTATTAACAACTGTGCACAAATTTGATAATTTAGATGAAATGAACCAGTTTCTTGGGGTAAATACCTAGGAATGGAATTGTTGCATTGTATTAGTTTAATTTTTAAACATTAAGAAACTGCCAAAATGTTTTCTAAAGTGGTTGTTCAGTCTTTATTCTAGAATTTCCAGTTGTATTAGATTCTTTCTAACACTTGGTTTTATCAGTTTAAAACTTTTCTTTAATAATTATGTTTTGTTTCATATGGTTTGTCCTATTTTCTAGTTGTTTAAGAAGCAGGGGAGAGGGGACAATAAACCTCGTTCTTGTTCCTCAATTATAGACAAAAGCAGAAGTCTTGATTTGACTTGTTAAATAATGCAGTAGTATTAGTTAACATAAAAAAAATAAAACTAGCAATCTGAGAACAAGAAATATTTCAATCAAAGGAGAAAACAAGATTGCTGCAATTAAATGTGTGTGTGTATGTAGGTTTTTCTTTTTAAAGATTTGTTTATTTACTTGAGGGAGAGAGGGGGGGTTGGGGAAGCCTGAACATAAGTAGGAGGCGCAGAGGGAGAAGGAATTTCTGTCAGGCTCTGTGCTGACCCTGGAATCTGAGGCAGGGCTCGATCTCATGAATCTGACATCATGACCTGAGTTGAAATAACCAACTGTGCCACCCGAGCACCTCACATGTGTATAGATTTTAAACAATAGGATCAATGTTACCAAAATCAGAATTAATTATTTGAAAAAAATGAAAACAGAAACAATGAAATATGGAGGCAAATAAACTAGGAAATCCAGTATCAGAATAAACGTAGCAAGAGCAGGAGGAAAGGGTCCCATGAGTAGCATTAGCAATCAAATGAAGAATGAAATTGTAGGAGTTTAAGAAAGAAGTGGGGTGTAAGATTGGAAAGATTAAATCATTAAGACCCAAACAGTCTTAACACAAAAGATCCATATTTACTTGGATTTTTTTTTTCCAATAATAGCAACATTTCTCTCTGCTGAACCCCTGGATAATTCTTTATAGGCTGACAAACACACACTTAAAGGCAATTCCTATGAAATTCTTGGTTAAAGACCTCTCCTTTAGGAACAGTAAACATAAGTCTTTTTTAACTCTAAAGGGTAAAACTGCTGTTTCCTCTTACCTACATACTGTAAGAGCTGTTTATTGCTAATAATATATCCTAAGCATCATCTCTTTTATTTATCACATCATCTCTTTTATTTATTTGTATTTTTTATTAACATATAATGTATTATTTGCTTCAGGGATACAGGTTTATGAATCACTAGTCTTACAGAATTCACAGAGCTCACCACAGCACATACCCTCCCTCAAAGTCTGTAAACCAGCCACCCCATCCCTCCCCCACACCTCCACCCCTAGCAACCCTCAGTTTGTTCCCTGAGATTAAGAGTCTCTTATGGTTTGTCTCGCTTCCCAGTCACTTCTTGTTTCATTTTTCCCCTACAACCCCCGCTCTGCCTCTCAAATTCCTCATATCAGAGAGATCATATAATTGTCTTTCTCTGATTGATTTATTTCACTTAGCATAATATCCTCTAGTTCCAACCAACCACATCATTGCAAATGGCAAGTTTTCAGATTTTTAGATGGCTGCATAGTACTCCATTGTATATAGATATATACCACATCTTCTTTATCCATTCATCTTTTGATGGACCTCTAGGTTCTTTCCAGGGTTTGGCTGTTGTGAACACTGCTGCTATAAACATTTGGGTGCATGTGCCCCTTTGGATCACTACATTTATATCTTTAGGGTAAATAAGTAGTGCAATTGCTGGCTCATAGGGTAGCTCTATTTTCAACTTTTTGAGGAACCTCCACACTGTTTTCCAGAGTGCTCCAGCTTTCATTCCCATCAACAGTGTAGGAGGGTTTCCCTTTCTCTGCATCCACACCTTGGTTTTTTTACATTAGTAAACTAGCATGCCTGATGTCACAGAGCTAGCAAGCATCCTTTCCAAAATGTAGCCTTCAAGCTGGCTAAGCCTACCACTGGCATTTCAACCCCTACGTTAGTTGGAGGCAATTAAAAAATAATATCAAATCAGTGTAATCTATTTTCATCATTCATATATGCCACTCAGGCCAATCTATAGTTTAAGTGATACAAGTAGAAATATATACTCACAGAAGGTGCCCAGATTAGATTTCCTCAAATCTAATGTTTGTAAAAAATGCTGTCACAGTGAAAATAGTAAAGCTGCGGGAGTAAAAAATATCCCTCAAATCTAGTT
>PITA01026941.1:0-21815 GCA_004023965.1 Spilogale gracilis
TTCCTCTCTCCCTTCCTTCCTTCCTTCCTTCCTTCCTTCCTTCCTTCCTTCCTTCCTTCCTTCTTTCCTTCCAGAATGATCTTCCTTCTTCGTGCTGCTATGCAGGCTGCAAAGAGTGGCACCTGCACCACAGATCCCTCTTCAGGGCTTCCCGACTCCATTAAAAAACTTTTTTGTTTTTTAATTTGAGTGTAGTTGACATACAGTGTTCCATCGGTTTCAGGTGTATAGCATAACAATTCAAGGATATATGTTTTGCTGTGCTCACCACAGGTCTAGCTACCACGTGTCACCATACAACACTATTACAACATCATTGACTACATTCCCTGTGCTGTACCTTTATTCCCGTGACTCGTTCATTCCATAACTGGAACCTTGGGTCCCCCTCTCCCCTTCACCCAATTTGTGTATCCCTGGACCCCCCCTGGCAACCACCCATTTGTTCTCTGTATTGATAGCTAACTCCATTTTAAATGAGACTTCCTTACTCACGCCATAATGCCAAACCTATCGGTCCATAGACACACTTGGAGGAGAAAGGCTTCAACTAGCATGCACAACAGAATAACATGGGTTTTTGTTTTTGTTTTGTTGTTTTTGTTTTGTTTTGTTTTGTTTTAAAACTGGTGCCTAGTACTGCTCGCAAGGCTCATTTAATAATTATAGCTTGTGGTCTGGACAGTGAGAATTTAAAAAGTGCTCTGGGTGAAAGACAAGGTTTTTCTGTTGTTTTGTTGTAAAATTTTTACTAGAGGATGCTGAGATCTGGAGGCACCAGCCATGCAGCCATACAGGGTGGGAAGCGAGTGGGAATTCAGTGTCCTGGGAGGTAAGGAGTCATTGCTTCACCCTGGTTTGTGTTGGCTGGAGGCTGGAGGCTGGAGTGGGCTGAGACGGAATGGGACTTCCCTGCTCATTGTGCTTCAGAGTGTGGTCCCTGGGAGCGGGGGGATATCCTAGGGAATCTCAAATAATTTCCTGGTAGTGGTGGATTTTCCTGTCAGGAAAGGAGGGAA
The DNA here is from genome assembly GCA_004023965.1 of Spilogale gracilis. Classification (NCBI taxonomy): domain Eukaryota; kingdom Metazoa; phylum Chordata; class Mammalia; order Carnivora; family Mephitidae; genus Spilogale; species Spilogale gracilis. Next base: position 1,020 of record PITA01026941.1, read on the forward strand.
GGAGGGAAACTGTTCTCCTAGCTTCTTGGGTCTTCCCCTTAACTCTTCTTTCCTTGACTTTGTGGGGAAGGAAAAATTCTTCCTTTAGCCTACAAGGTCTTCCAGCTGGACTAATAAATAAATTATTGAGATGGAGTAACAGGAGAAAAAAACCCAAAGTTTATCATGTGCGATGGAAGCCTAAACACGAAATTAAGTCCTAAAGAAATCACCAAGATTTTATACTTTTTAGACAAAGAGATAATACATTTGTGAGGAATTGACATGATACAGAAAACAGATGTTTAGAAACTTTAATTAGTTAAGAAATCTAAGTGGAATTTGAGCTGAGGTGTAGTAGATTAGGGAAAGAAAAAGTTTTATTTTTATACCTTTCTCAGCTTTAAAGTTCCTCTCTGGTGATAAGGATATCTTCTTACCTAGTGTAGGGAGAGTACTTTCATATGGGAGTTTATTTCTGAGTATCCTCACACCAGCTGTCTCTTATGTAACTTTTATTTAAAATAATCAATATGCAAAAGTGGCACATTTTGGGGTGGCCTGCTATTGGCTTGTCGTGATATGATATTGGCTTTAAATTTCCTCCATGAGAGGGGCACAAGCTACCTTCTCCCACACTCTCTTTATACTGCAACAAGCCTTGTTATTTCATACACACCATTTCTTTTCCATGCCTTAGACACTAGCTAGAACCGCCAGGACAATGTTGAGTAGAGTGGTAAAAGAATCTGACTGTCCTTGAGTTGTTTCTGATTTTGTAAAAAATGATTTTAATGTGTCATCATGTTTGCTTTTATTTCTGTAGGGGAGGGGGCTGATCTTTATATAGTTAAAGAAATTTCCTCTATTCTTGATGTCAGGAAAAGACATTTTTTTAATTATGAATATTATTGATGTTCATCAAAGGTTCTTTTTTACCTGTCAAGAGATGACATACTTTTTTCATTAAGTTTCTGAAGATGGAGAATCACCTTAAAATTAAAGTGTTTTCTAATCCTTTATTTCTGAGTAAAATCCATCTTATTTGCATTATCTTTTTTACATTTTTTTTAAATTGAAGTAGAGTTGACATACAATGTTGATGTTGGTTTCAAATATACAATTTAGTGATTCAACAAGTCTATATGTTACTCAGAGCTCACCACAGCAAGTGGTCATTTATCTTTTACACATTATTGGATTTGCAAGCTGTCTGTTTACTATTTTTGGTAATTTGTATTAATGAATGGAATTGTCCTGCTGTGTTTCTTCTTCACACTTTATCAGTTGGAATATCAAGGTTATGCTAAATTCATTAAATGACTGTTTACCTTTTCCCTGAAAGAGTCTGTACAAGATTGGGATTCTTCATTTCATAAATGGTTGACAGAGCTTGATGGTTAAATTATGGGTATTTATTTTTGGTAGAATTTTAATTAATAACTTATTTCTATACTGGTTGTAGTGTTCACTGGTTTCTACGGGGGGAGGGGCAGAGGGAGAGGATCGTAAGCAGGCTCCATACTATGTCTTTTCATTCTTTGTATTATCTTGGGGGGATTTTTCCTTGATCAGTCATGCTAATGGTTTGTTCACTTTTGCTTTTGTCATTCCCCTCTACTGTATGTTTTATATTATATTAATTTCTATTTACTTTATTTTTTCTTCCATTTATTTCTTTTGGTTTTAGTCTATTAGTTTTTTTAACTTCTTTTTTTAAAATATTTTATTTATTTATTTGACAGAGAGAGATCACAAATAGGCAGAGAAGCAGGCAGAGAGAGAGGAGGAAGCTGAGCAGAGAGCCCGATGTGGGCCTCGATCCCAGGACTCTGAGATCATGACCTGAGAAGAAGGCAGAGGCTTTAACCCACTGAGCCACCCAGGCACCCTTTTTTTTAACTTCTTAAGTTAGATGCTCTGTCAGTCAGGGTTCGGACAGATCCATGCAATAGATGCAGACTCAAGAAAGGATTAACTGAAGGTAGTTTAATGAGGAGAGTATTTATGCAGATGTGACAGGATTAAGAAAACCAACAAGAGGTGAAGCATCTAGAATTCACAACAATAGGAAGCCATTATTATTCCTTAGTCTGAGGTTGTGAGGGACGGTGCAGTCCTTTCAGAAACACCTCCCACCATGAGACAAGTGGCCTTGGCAGAGGAGCTGCCCCCAAAGAGCTCTGACCTTAGGCAGAGCAACATCACCTCTGCCAACTCCATGGCTCAGTAAGGAGGGAGAAGGGAATAAATAACACTGTTTCTTTTCCTACCCTCTGATGTCTGCCACTGTCACCCAATGGGTAAACCCAACCAGAAGTCAGCTGAAGGTTACGTTGGGTAATAAGATCCTTGAAGGTGAGATTCTTGGGGGCATAGAATAAGAGAAGGGCAAATGATAGAAGGATATCAAAAGTAATCAGCAGAGAGACTTAGGTCATTATCCCTGCCCTTGTTAAATCTGTATTTAAAGCTATACATTTCCTTCTAAGTACTATTTTAGCTGCATCTCATAAATTGTAAAGTGAGGTATATTCATTATTGTTCACTTTTAAATACTTTGTAGATTTTGGTAAGATTTCTTTTTTAATTTTTGAATTATTTGGGTGTATATATTTATTTCCAAACAGAAGGTTTTTTGTGGTTTTCATTTTGGTATTGAATTTCAATGTAATCGCACTGATCTGAGACTAGTATGTTTGACACTAATTCTTGGAAATGTTTTTGGACTTGTTTTCTGGTCTAGTACATAATGTTCTCTGTGTGCTTAGAAAGCTTGTGTATTTTGAAGAGTCTGGTGATAGTCGTCTATATATGTCTATTTGCATTAGATCAAGTGTCTTTATTCTTTATTCAGATCTTTTAGGTCCTTGGTGTTGTTTCTCTTCTTTTTTTTTTTTTTTAAAGATTTTATTTATTTATTTGACAGAGAGAGAGATCACAAGTAGGCAGAGAGGCAGGCAGAGAGTGAGGAGGAAGCAGGTTCCCTGCTGAGCAGAGAGCCTGAAGAGGTCTAGATCCCAGGACCCTGAGATCATGACCTGAGCCGAAGGCAGAGGCTTTAACCCACTGAGCCACCCAGGCGCCCAGTGTTGTTTCTCTTCTTAATGTATCAATGACTGAAAGCAGGGTATTAAAATCTGTCATTATGACGGGGGATTTTTTTTCCATTTCTCTTTTACTTTCAATTTTTGTTAATATAATTAAAAAATATTTTATTAGAAAGACAGACTTTGGAGTCATTTCTTCCTGGAGAATTCAACTCTTTACAAAAATGTGCTGACCTTTTTCATATGCTATTAGTATCATTTTTTGTGTAAAAATAGATTTTTCACATATTTCTCCCTCCAGGGGGCATGCTCTTCTCACATCCTTCTTGCTCTTACGGATTCTTGCTAATCCTTGAAGTCACAGCTCATTTTATGGAAGCTTTCTTGACACCTCAGAATAGTTCACGATCCTGTCTGTGTGGATGATTTAGCAACTTTGTTGTCTCTTTTTGGTGCTTTTCATAGTTTTTAATTTTACATTTCAAAGTGATTATCTGATTTCATATCTGAGCCCCTCAGAAGGCTGTACAACCTAAAATGGCAGGGAAAATATTTGCAGTTGTTCACCATTGTGTCTCTGGAACCTAAAACAGTCTTGGAAATTAGTAAGTTCTCAGTAAGCGTTTGATGAAAAAATAAATAAATGAAGCAAAAGCTTCTTATAAAGGTGGTGTATTAGTTTACTAGAGCTGCAGTGAGAAAGTACCACAAATGGGGTGGCTAAACAATAGAAACCTACTATCTCACTGTTCTGGAGGTTAGAAGTCCAAAATCAAGGTATTGGCCGTGTGGGTTCCTTCTGAGGGCTGTGAGGGAGGGATCTGTTTCAGGCCTCTTTTCCTGGCTTATGGATAGCCCTCTCCTCCTTTTGTCTCTTCCCATTATCTTTCCTATGTGGATCTCTATGGCTCAATTTCCTCTTTTTATAAGGACATCAGTCATATTGGATTATGTCCTGATCTAATAATCTCATTTTAACTTTATTACCTCGGTAAAGGGGTAATTTCCAAATAAAGTCACACTCTGAGGGACCAGATATTAGGATTCAGCACGTGAATTTGGAGGGACACAATTCAACCCATAATTAACTTATGCTTATGAGTTATTTCCTTTACTGGTTAATGGAGGTTGAAGCTGAGAGGGATGGCAAATTCCTGATGTTGTGTGTGCAAATGGGGGGGGGTATCTTTTCAAGGAACAGAAGCAGGGGAGCCACCCAACCAGCCAGTGGTAGATCCAGAACATAAACTCTTAAACATACAAGAGGTTTGCTTTCTTCTATATTTGGATGTTTGCTTTTGCTTTTGTAGGATAATGTAACACTTTGAATACATGGCATTTAAAAAAATGATATATTAGTCTAGGGGAGTTTACCCCAATTTCTTAATTGCTGAATTCAAGATTTTATGGCAGAACATGCTTAGGAAATACTTCAGACACCCATCACCTTGGAGTGTTACAAAGGCACAGTGACATATTAAAGTTTCTGAGAAATCTAGCAGTAATGTGACCTGATTAATTTTATTGAATTCAGTATTTCTCAAAGTTACTTTTACCAAAGACTACTCTAATTTTTATACAATTATTTACCAGTATACAGTATCATTTGATCAGCTGGGTTTGGGAAATGTTGGCCTGGGGTTGCTTCTGTGGATGGGAGAGAGTTGCTACCCCTGCTGGCTTCCTTTTTGTCTTTTTTCTCCTTCTAATAGAGCAGTTATCTCTCTCTCTCTCTCTCTCTCTCTCTCTCTCTCTCTCTTTCTGTTTTTACTTTATCAGTGCTTAGGTCTGACACATTTAGGTCTTCTATAAATGGCAAAGGCTCTGGCCAAGGTGAATAATTTTGGGCAAAAAAGGGAGTAGACATTTGTATTTAGTGGTGACATTTTGTTTACAAGGAGCTTTACAGAAGATTTGTAAAGAAAACTTCCTTCATTCCATTGCTCTTAGAAACTCTACAAGCCAAACAGAAGCTCTTTTCTGGGTCTCTAAATGCCCCAAGGATGATGTGAGCTGTAGTCACGCATATGTGACAAGCTTTTCTTGGTGAAGATCCCAGTTTTAAGAGCATCTACAGTGTAAAGTATCACTTCATAGTGGGAGGTTGATTTTTAAACAACGGATGAGAGAATGAGATCAGGTCTGTGTTAATTCCCTCGCAGCTAACCACACACGTTTTTGTGAGAAAATGAGAGCAGGCTTTTTCTAAAGCATCTGCTCCTTCCACGTCCTCCCACTTAAGACTGAAGAGGAAATTTGCTTGGGAAAACCCCATGTCCTGCCGCTCCAGCCTCTCTGGAGATGGATAGGTCAGCATTGAGGTGAGTGTGATTAGGGAGCAAGTGAATCACTGCATTTTCACATCCTTACTCATCACTGGCTGTGGTAGACAGGCAACCCCTGGACAGGACTGCCTGAGATCATGCATGGGTTAATAAGCAGGCTGCAAGAGGAACAGGAATACCTGGACCTTCAGCCTGGGGCTCAGCTGAAGGGTGCTGGCAAGGCCAGGACCCAAGGAGCCTGTTGAGGTTTAGGGAGGCTCTGGGGTGAACTTGATGCAGGAATCAGAGCTGTAAACAACTTGAATGAGCAGCTCTAAAGGGTTCTCTTGGGAAACGTCCTCTACAGTCCTTTTGGCTTTTATGTAATTCTCGGGCCCTTCAGCTTAGAAATGAAGTAATAAGAGTTGTTAACAACTGCTATGGATTGCTTGCTTACTGTGTGTCAAGTACTCTTGCTAAGTGCTTTATACGCACAGTCTTCTAATCTGTAAAATCACCCTATGATGGGGGTTCTATAACTATCTGGATTTTGTAGATGTTGAAGCAGAGGATCAGGAAGGTAAAGCCACCTGCCCAAAGTCGAACATCACTGAGACTCAGATGCAGATCTGACACCCGAGCTCCTGCTCCCAACCACCTAACTTCATGTGCTGTATGTGACACTTTGTGAATGAAAATGCGCTTTCCCATGGACCTCCTTCCATCTTTGCTATGATCATGTGAGAGCTGTTTCAGAAGAGGAAACAGGCACAGAGAGGTGGAGTGACAAGCTCCATAGTAATAAGGTTGGGATCCCCATAGTCTTCGAGTCCTTTTTCTTCCCACTGCCAGGATGTTTTGCAGCCCTGCTTCTTCCTTAAGCCTGAAGGTATGGTCAGGGCTTGAAACCCAAGTAGTTACAGAAAGTGCACCATGAAACTCTCAGGATGGAAAGTTATTGCTATTTTTAAAATTAAATTTAATTTTTTGAGAGAGCGAGAGAGAGCGAGAGAGAGCTTGAACAAACAGGGTAGGGAGGGGCAGCGGGAGAAGAAGAGAGAGCATCTTAAGCAGGCTTCAGACTCAGTGTGGAGCCTGAGGCAGGGCTTGATCTCATGGACTTTGAGTCATGACCCGAGCTGAAATCAAGAGTTGGACATTTGATTGACTGGGTCACCCAGGCTCCCCTATTATCTGTTGTTTTTAAACAACAAATAAAATTTATAGGTTTTTTTTTTGAAAGATTTCATTTATTTATTTGAGAGAGAGAGAGCAAGAGGGAGAGAGAGCACAGAGGGAGGAGAAGCAGACTCCCTGTTGAGCAGAGAGCCTGAGACAGGGCTCAATCTCAGGACCCCGAGATCTTGAACCAAGCTGAAGGCAGAAGCTTAGCCGACTAAGCCACCCAGGTGTCCCTAAAATTTATAGTTTTAGTTTGAAATACAACTGTTTCACTGACCCACTTCCTAATGTTTCTCCTTAAATAACAAGCAAACTTGATGTAATTAAACTGTAACAAAAATCTAAGTTGCCTCTACAAAATCCATCCTTTTTAACTTTATTGTCACTTGAGGAGCCAGAGAGTGAATGTAAGTGCTGAAGTGAGAGAAACAAGCAGGGAGGGCAGCATACAGAGAGGAAGAGAGAGCAAAGAGCTAAGAGTCTGTGAAATGGAGCAGTAGTCAGAATGGCCTCATTTGAAAAATTTCTCTGTGGATTAAACTTTGATGGCTTAAAAAAATCAGAAATAAAAATACAGACAGATTGAAAACTGATAAAGCTGCTCATCATACTTTTACCTCTTATTGATACATAGGAAAATACAGGTGAAATGATATGATGTCTGAGATATCAAAATAGTCTAGTAGGTAGGGAAGTGGATGGAGTAGGTCATCAAGGTTGGCCACGTGATAATTGTTGACATTGGGTGACAGGTCCATGGCGGTTTATTCTAATATCATCTCTATATATGTTTGAAAATGTTCATAGTAAAAAGTTTCTTTTTTTTAAAAGAACCTATTTCATTATAGCCAACTGGCGCCATCTTTGGGTCATTCATGGAAACGCAGGAGGAAAACCTGAGAGGCCAAGAGCAGAGTAGCTTAAGAAGCCCAAGTGGGAGGGACTAAACAGTAGGTAGCAGTTGTGGGTAGCAGTTGGGCCCTCTACCGAATTAGGAGCCAGAAACTTGGGAATGATATGAGTACCGACTTTCTATGTCTTTTCATGTCTAATTCATAGACCCAGAGGTGAGCACAAGATTGGGTCAGCTGCTAGTAGTCACTAAATGCTAATTAATACAGGTGTGATTCCCTGGACGACAAAACAATGTTTGCAGAAGTGGAATAGGTCATGTTGCAAAATTCGTGTGGTCTGTGGTCCCAAGGTTCCGTTTTCCTAAAAACGGAAAGAGAGAGAGACAGATAACTGCTCCATTAGAAGGAGAAAAAAGACAAAAAGGAAGTCAGCAGGGGTAGCAGCTCTCTCCCATCCACAGCAACCCCAGGCCAGCATTTCCCAAACTATCCCCAAGAATAGTTTAAATGTTATGGTTTTTTCATCTGTAGAGACAAATGGAATACCTGCACTTTTTCTTTTCTTTTCCTCTTTTTCTGGAGAGATCTTAGCATATCAACAAATAGTTTGGAGGGTCTAGTATATTCTAGTATAAATAACTTTTGACATTGGAAAATAATTTTTTCTGAAATGGTCTCTGCACTAATGTTTCTTAATCTTTCTTAGGTTATTTGGAATCTGTAACTGTACTTGAGTGGTTCAGGGTTTGGACTTTTCATCGTATCCTGCCCTCTCACTGAGCTGACACTTTTTACCCAAATAGAGCCAACTTCAGGTAAAGCACCATTTGCATGACGAGAGGGCTGGGGAGACAAGCATTTCGGTGTATATGTCCCCCCTGCCTCTCTTCCTTTCCTAGTTTAATTCTCATCAACACCATCTCACGTTGTATTTATTGTATTTATCTTAGTTTGCTAGGACTGCCAGAATAAATAATTGGCTTAAACAATAGATATTTATTTCGTTAGAGCTCTGGAGGCTCAAAGTCCAAGGTCAAGGTGTTTGTGGGCTTCATTTCTTCAGATGCCTCTCTCCTTGGCTTGCAGATCATCCCCCCTTGCTGTGTCCTCACACAGCCATTTCTCCGTGTGTGCATATCTTCCTCTTCTTATAGGGACAAGAGTTTTATTAGAATAGGGCCCATTCCAATGACCTCATTTAACCTTAATTATCTCTTTAAAGACTATCTCTGTGTACACCCAAAACTAATATAACTCTGTCTATCAATTATACTTCAATTAAAAAAAAGAAAAAGAACCTATCTTGAAACACAGTCACATTCCGAGGAACCGGAATTAGGATTTCAACATATGAATGGTGGTGGTAGGGCACAAATGAGCCCATACCAGTGTTATTATTATTCCATTTTTTTCCTAGTGATGAAGCCAAGACTTGGAGAATTTCCATATCCCAAGATCTCATAACTCAGAAGTAGCACAGTCTGTACTTGAAACTCAATTATTTGCACATTCTTCTTTCTCCCATGCTGCATGCTAGTTTCTCTTCCTGCTAGCAAGCACTTTTCCTGTCTCTGACCTCCTCTTGATGAGCTGGACCTCATCCTCTCAGCTTGCTTGATTTTTGTTGTCTCTGAGAGTGAAGACTTCTATTGTTGTTGTTGTTGTATTTTGGTATTTAATGAAGGGGTTTTTTGACTTATAATTTTTTAATTCAGTTGCATTTATTTCAGTAATAACTGAAGGTTTTTAACTCCTCGTCTCCCCAGGTAGTTGGACATGGGATAACACAAACACTAAAGATGGGGGAATAGTGAGTTCCTGTCCTCATTTCCCTAGGCTGTGGTCCCATGGTCTTTTCTCAGCTTGCTCTTGAGGAACCCTGAGACCTCTTGTTTTCTCCTTTTATCCTGAACATTAGTTGTTAAATAATCTTTGTCTCCCTTCGTCTGCTCCTCTTATCACTCTATCTTCCTCTGACCTGTTTCTCCAGGAAGATATCTGGAATCAGTCCCTTAATAAAGTTTGAAGGCCCCCTTTGAGCAGACCAGCAGTGGTAAATCAGCAGGTGATTCAAAAGCCTGCTGACTTCCAAGTGGTGATTTACATCTTAGGAGAACCCCAAATGGAGGAGAACTCCTTTGCTGTCTTCTTGGTATAGGAATTTTTTTTTCAGACCTGTCAATATTAATGAAACTTTCTGTTCAAGGTGGCTGGCCAAGAATACCTCTTTCCCTGTCCTCCCTTCCCAAACCCCAGTAGAATGAATGGAGAAATAAAAAAAAATTGAGCATAAAAATACCATCTATTTCTGCTTTCACACACATTTGTTTCATTTTTCATTTTTTACAACAAATCTGGCAGGGAAGTAGTATTACCAGCATTTACCAAGAGGCAGCTAAGTCACAGGGACGCCTGGGTGGCTCAGTCGGCTGAGAATCTTCCTTCAGCTCAGGTCATGATCCCAGGGTCCTGAGATTGAGCCCCGCATTGGGCTCTCTGCTCAGTCGGGAGCCTTCTTTTCTCTCTACCTGTTTCTCTCCCTGCTTGTTTGCGCACGCTCTCTCTCATAAATAAACAGATACAATCTTAAAAAAAAAAAAAGGAAGCTAAGCCACAGAGAAATCATCTAGCTTGCCCAAGGCAAGGCAGCATATCAGCTGGGGACTTGACACCTCAGGGGGAGCCCAGAATTGCCTCATTCCAACCTCTGGTCTGTCTAGGTTGTTTGGTTTAGCAAGTCTAACCATCTGATAAGGCAGCATTGACTTCTCATTGCTTAAGAATTGCTTATATGGAGAAACCACTTGATATCTAATTTAAAATCCAAAGGTCTGTTTTATTTGCATTAGGTCTCAATTTACAATGTAGGATGTATCTGACTTCACCATCCATCCCTCCAGATGATCAACATTTTCTCTAGTGCTTGGATGAAGCTGAGGCTCACGAAGCTGCCTATTTTAGGCATCTCTGTGTTCTATTTAGTTTTATAATACTACCTATGTTTTCACTTGGGGCCTGAAGTAATAATCCAGTTTGATATATAATTTAAAAAAAAACCCTTTCTTCATATTGGTATTTAGTTGAAAGCAATGCCTAATGTCCAATTTCTAATATATAAGCAAAACAGGTGAAGCAGATGTCTACTTTGGCTTTGTCCCTGAATCCAAAAAAAGTGTAAGAACCATGATTTAAGATCATTCTAAGTAAAAAGAAAAGATTCAAGAGCAGTTATGTAAAGAAGAAATGCACCCAACCCATGCCTTACTGCCATTAAACTACTGTTTAATGACCAAAAGCTATCCAGGAGAAAAATGAGCGTGAATCCCTATACTGTAAACCACTTACAGCTGAACATAGCAGATAGAAGAGTAAATCAAACTAGGCCAAGTCAAACAAACAAAAAACCAGTACCCAAATCTAAGAATTTAAGAGCTGCAAGATGTACCCAATAACTGAAGGATTTGAATATATGCTAACATTTAAAAATAATGATTTTCTTCTTTGCTGTATGCTTTTTGTGGAAATCTTATTTGCTTAAATACATCATATATTTGGAGAAATAAAACTGTGATTTTACTATGTGAACACAATTGCTGCTATTTTTTTTTAAAGATCATATTTATTTATTTGAGAGAAAGAGTGGAGATAGGGAGAGAGAGAATCTCAAGCAGACTCTCTGCTAAACACAGAATCCCATAGGGCTGGATCTCAGGACCCTGAGATTATGACCCAAGCTTAAACCGAGGGTCGGATGTTCAACCAACTGATCCACTCAGGCACCCCTAATCATTGTTACTTTTTAATTGCATCTTCTGCCATTCTCTTTATTTCTTTGTCTTTGAATGTGTGTAGACATACACATATTTACACACAGGTACTGTGTACACAACATGCATACACACACATACCCATGTAGCTAGTGGTGACCATAAACATATACGCACATACCCCCCAGTATATATTCAGGATTATATTTCATGTGCTATTTTATAAGCTTTTTTTTCCCCTTTAACATCTAATGAGTTTATTTCCATGGCAACGAGTGGATGTATACATTAAAAAATGCTTTATTCCCAAGGCCAGTTCACAAGTAGTCTGGCCTTCACCCCAAGGTTCATTCATGTTGGCAGGACCTCCTTTTTTTCTCATGTGAATAATATTCTGTTCTGTATGCATACCACATCTTTATCCACTCATTTTGGCTATTGTGACTAATGCGATAGTGAACACAAGAATGCAGATATCTCTGTAAGATAGTGATTTCACTGCCTTAGGATTACCCAAAAGAGGGATTCTATGATATTTCTATTTTTCATTTTTTGAGAACTCTCCATTTGGTTTTCCATAGCTGCTGCACCAATGTATGCCAACAGTGTATAGTGATTTTGTTTTCTCCGCATTGTCACTGACATTTATTCTCTCTTGTCCTTTTGATTGTTGCTCTTCTAACAGATGTGAGGTGATACTTCACTGTGGTTTCGATTTGCATTTCCCTGATGATAAATGATGTTGAATACCTTTTCAGGTACTTATTACTCATCTGTATGTCTTCTTTGGGAAAATACTTACTCATTTCCTCTGTTCATTTTAAAATCAAATTACTTGTTTTTTATTATTGAGTTATATGAGCTTTAAAAAATATATCTTGGATATTAACCCCTTATATGATACATGGTTTGCAAATATTTTCTCTCGTCCCACAGGTTGCTTTTTAATTTTGTTGATGGTTTCTTCTGTTGAGCAGAAGCTTTTTAGCTTGTTGTAGTCCTGTTTGTTGATTTTTGCTTTGTTGCTTGTTCTTTCGATGTCATACGGCCAAAATAATTGCCACAACCAGTGCCAAGGAACTTTTTCCCTATGTACAACTTGTAATTTTATGTATGTATGTATGTATGTATGTATGTATGTATTTTACAACTTGTATTTTAAATTCAATGCGATACCTTCCTTGCCACTGTTTTTTTTAAACAAATTTATTTATTTATTTATTTATTTATTTATTTATTTATTTGAGAGAGCAAAGGAGAGAGAGAACATAAGCAGGGGGAGGGACAGACAGAAGGAGAAGCAGACCCCCCCTCTAAGCAAGGAGCCTTATGCAGGGCTCCATTTCAGGATCCTGGGATTGTGACCTGAGCCAAAGACAGACGCTTAACCAACCAAGCCACCAGGTGTCCTCCTTCCTGGCCACTTTTGACTCATTTTCAGCATAATCACTTGCAAAAGTTTTGTTATCCATCATGTGTCAAACATATTCACTGGAATGTGGTGTGAGGACAAGAAGAAATGTGATGACAGAAGATAGTACGCTTAACGGGGGCATTGGTGGGGACACTTGCCTGTCGGTGCTGGGTGTAAGTGGAGGCATCGTCTATAAAGCATTTGAAAAAAGTAATAAAACTCAAAGTTGGTCTGCTTTTTTATTATTGCCACGCACCAGCAATTCTAACCAATGTCAGTGGTAAAATATCTCTCTGTGCTTCTGCTGACCGTCCTCACTCACTCCGTATTTGGAGCACCACTGGTCCGCAAACACCAGATTGCAGGCATTTTCCACAGTGAAGGAAGCAGTTTGATGCATTCGTGTCTTCTGGATGAGAGCATTAAAATAGCATATAACAGACTTGTGCTGTCCAAAAAGGTAGCCACAGCCACATGTGACTATTTACATTGAAATCAATGACAAATATTATTAAATATTAATTTTTTCAGTCTGATTCACCAGCCACATTTCAAAAGTTTGTCAGCAGTTCCATGTAGCTGGCGGCTACTTTATTGAATAGCATAGACATAGAGTATTTCCATCATTAGGAAAAGTTCTCTTAGGGGCACCTGGGTGGCTCAGTCAGTTAAGCGTCTACCTTCAGTTCAGGTCATGATCCCAGAGTCCCAAGATCGAGCTCCGCATCGGGCTCCATGCTCAGCGGGGAGCCTGCTTCTCCCTCTCCCACTCTCCCTGCTTGTGGTCTCTCTCTCTCTGTCAAATTAATAAATAAAATATTTTTTAAAAAAGGGAAATTTCTGTTAGACAGTGTTGTTCTGGACTCTACCAACTGTCTGACCTTACGAAAATGTCTCTTAATTGCACACTATTTATATATAAAATTATTATATATAATGCCATTTTTATTTAATACTGCTTAATATATGTATTATATATTATTATTAAATTAATTATAAATAAACAATATTAAATGTATTATATATATTGAAATCTCTGAAATAAACAGTGGCATAACAAATCACCATTTTAGGGAACAGCGTTAAATAAGATATGTTTCTACCCATAGAAGTTTAAGAAAAGTTCAGTTCCATATAAATATTACTGAATGTTTGCTGTGTGCCAGAACTCTGTTAAGTACTGTATGTAGCAAAGTAATTAATCAGATTCCTGCCCAAGAGATCATTGGCTAGTATGGGAAGCATATGGGTAAACACATATTTTTGTAATTAATTTTTTCCCATATCCCAGCCACTCTATTCCTCCCCCCATACCCTCAGCAAACCTCAGTTTGTTTCCTGAGATTAAGAGTCTCTTATGGTTTGTCTCCCTCCTTGGTCCCATCTTGTTTCATTTTTTCCTTCCCTACCCCCCATGACCCCTCACCCTGCCTCTTAAATTCCTCATATCAGAGAGATCATATGATAGTTGTCTTTCTCTGATTGACTTATTTTGCTCAGCATAATACCTTCCAGTTCCATCCACGTTGCTGCAAATGGCAGGATTTCATTCTTTTTGATGGCCGCATAGTCTTCCATTGTATATATACACCACATCTCCTTTATCCATTCATCTGTTGATGAACATCTAGGTTCTTTCCATTCTTTGTCTATTGTGGACATTGCTGTTATAAACATTGGGGTGCACATGCCCCCTTCGGATCACTACATTTATATCTTTAGGGTAAATACCCAGTAGTGCAATTGCTGGGTTGTAGGGTAGCTCTATTTTCAACTTTTTAAAAAAATCTCCATACTGTTTTCCAGAGTAGCTGTACCAGCTTGCAATCCCACCAACAGTGTAGGAGGGCTCCCCTTTCCCCACATCCTCGCCAACATCTGTCGTTTCCTGACTTGTTAATTTTAACCCTGTTAAAATCACCACAGTGAGGTGGTATCTCACTGTGGTTTTGATTTGTATTTCCCTGATGCTGAGGGATGTTGACCACTTTTTCATGTGTCTGTTGGCCATTTGGATGTCTTCTTTGGAGAAATGTCTATTCATGTCTTCTGCCCATTTCTTGATTGGATTATTTGTTCTTTGGGTGTTGAGTTTGAGGAGTTCTTTATCGATTTTGGATACTAGCCCTTTATCTAATATGTCATTTGAAAATATCTTCTCCCATTCTGTTGGCTGTCTTTTGGTTTTGTTGACTGTTTCTTTTCCTTTTTTTTTTTTAAGATTTTATTTATGTATTTGACAGAGAGAAACACAGCGAGAGAGGGAACACAACCAGGAGGGGTGAGAGAGGGAGAAGCCGGCTTCCCGCCGAGCAGGGAGCCTGATGTGGGGCTCAATCCCAGGTCTCCGGGATCATGACCTGAGCCAAAGGCAGTTGCTTAACCAACTGAGCTACCCAGGCGCCCCTGACTGTTTCTTTTGCTGTGCAAAAGCTATTGATCTTGAAGTCCCAATAGTTCGTTTTTATCCTTGCTTCCCTTGCCTTTGATGATGTTTCCAGGAAGAAGTTACTGTGATTGAGGATGAAGAGGTTGCTGCCTGTGTTCACTTCAAGGATTTTGATGGATTCCTGTCTCACATTGAGGTCTTTCATCCATTTTGAGTCTATTTTTGTGTATGGTGTAAGAGTGTTGGTCCAATCTCATTCTTCTGCATGTGGCTGTCCAATTTTCCCAACACCATTTGTTGAAGAGTCTCTTTTATCCAGTGGACGTTCTTTCCTCCTTTGTCGAAGATGAGTTGGCCATAAAGTTGAGGGTCCATTACTTGGACTTTCTGTTCTGTTCCATTGATCAGTGTATCTGTTTTTGTGCCAGTACCATACTGTCTTGGTGATTATAGCTTTGGTTTTTTTTTTTTTTTTTAAGATTTTATTTATTTGACAGAGAGAAACACAGCCAGAGAGGGAACATAAGCAGGGGGAGTGAGAGAAGGAGAAGCAGGCTTCCTGCCAAGCAGGGAGCCCAATGTGGGGCTCGACCTGAGCCGAAGGCAGTCGCTTAACCAACTCACCCACCCAGGTGCCCCTTGGTGATTACAGCTTTGTAATAGAGCTTGAAGTCTGGAACTGTGATGCCACCAACTTTCGTTTTCTTTTTCAACATTCCTCTGGCTATTTGAGGTCTTTTCTGGTTCCATATAAATTTTAGGATTATTTGTTCCATTTCTTTGAAAAAAATGATGATATTTTGATAGGATTGCATTAAATGTATGGATTGCTTTAGGTGGCATAGATATTTTCACAACATTGGTTCTTCCAATCCATGAACATGGAATGTTTTTCCATTTCTTTGTGTCTTCCTCCATTTCTATCATGAGTACTTTATAGTTTTCTGAGTACAGATTCTTTGCCTCTTTGGTTAGGTTTATTCTTAGGTACCTTATGGTTTTGGGTGCAATTGTAAATGGGAGTGACTTTTTAAAACATTTTTTATAAAGATTTTATTTATTTATTTGACACAGAGGGAGATCACAAGTAGCCAGAGAGGCAGGCAGAGAGAGAGGAGGAAGCAGGCTCCCTGCTGAGCAGAGAGCCTGATGCGGGCCTAGATCCCAGAACCCTGAGATCATGACCAGAGTTGAAGGCAGAGGCTTAATCCACTGAGCCCCCAGGCGCTCTGTGAGCAACTTCTTAATTGCTCTTTCTTCTGTTTTGCTGTTGGTGTGTAGAAATGTAACTGATTTCTGTGTTTTGATTTTATATCCTAACACTTTACTGAGTTCTAACAGTTTTGTGTGGAGTCTTTTGGGTTTTCCACATAAAGTATCAAATCATCTACAAAGAGTGAGCGTTTGACTTCTTCTTTGACAATTCAGATGCCTTTTATTTCTTTTTCTTATCTGACTGCTGAGGCTAGGACTTTTAGTACTCTGTTGAAAAGCAGTGGTTATAGTGAACAGCACTGCAGAGCTCCTGACCTTATGGGAAAAGTTCTCAGTTTTTCCCCATTGAGAATGATATTCATTGTGGATTTTTCATAGATGGCTTTGATGATATTGAGGTATATACCCTCTATCCCTACACTGTGAAGATCAAGAAAGGATGCTGTACTTTATCAAATGCTTTTTCAGAATCTACCGAGAGGATCATATGGTTCTTGTTATTTCTTTTATTAATGTACTCTGGGTCTAAAATGAGTTTCTTGCCAACAGCATATTGATGGGTTTTGTTTTTTTTACCCATTCTGATAGCCTGTGTCTTTTGATTGGGGCATTTAGTCTATTTACATTCAGGATAACTCTTGAAAGATGAATTTAGTGCCGTTGTATTACCCATAAGATGACTATTACTGTATATTGTCTGTGTTTCTTTCTGGTCTGTTACTTCTAGGCTCTTTCTTTACTTAGAGGACCCCTTTCAATATTTCCTGTAGGCCTGAACTGGTGTTCGCAAATTCTTTTAGATTTTGTTTGTTCTGGAAGCTTTTTATCTCTCCTTCTATTTACAATGACATCCTAGCTGGATATAGTGTTCTTGGATGCATATTTTTTTCATTTAGTGGTCTGGATATATCATGCCAGTCCTTTCTGGCCTGCCAGATCTCTGTGGATAGGTCTGCTGCCAATCTAATATTTCTGCCATTGTATGTTACAGACCTCTTCTCCCAAGCTGCTTTCAGAATTTTCTCTTTGTCACTGAGACTTGTCAGTTTTAATATTAGATGATGGGGTGTGGACCTATTTTTATTGATTTTGAGAGGGGTCCTCTGGCCTCCTCGACTTTGATGATTGTTCTGTTTGCCAAATTAGGGAAATTTTCTGCTATAATTTGTTCCAATATACCTTCTGCTCCTCTCTTTCTTTTTCTTCTGGGATCCCAATTCTTCTGATATTGTTTCATCTTATGGTATCACTTATATCTCAAATTCTCCCCTCATGGTCCAGGAGTTATTTGTCTCTCTTTTTCTCAGCTTCTTTATTTTCCATCATTTGGTCTTCTATAACACTAATTCTCTCTTCTGCCTCTTTTATCCTAGTAGTAAGAGCTTCCATTTTTTTTATTGCACCTCTTTAATAGGTTTTTTGATTTCAACTTGGTTAAATTTTTGTTCTTTTATTTCTCCAGAAAGGGCTTTTATTTCTCCAGAAAGGGATTATCTAGTATCTTCCATGCTTTTTTCAAGCCCAGCTAGTACTTTGATAATCATCATTCTGAACTCTAGTTCTGACATATTACTAATGTCCCTATTGATTAGGTCCCTAGCTCTCAGTACTGCCTCCTGTTCTTTTTTTTTTTTTTTGAGGTGAGTTTTTCTACTTTGTCATTTTATCTAGAGAAGGATAGATGAATGAGAGAACAAAATAGTAAAAAAGTACCAATGACTCCAGAAAAATATATAGTAACCAAATCAGAGGAGACCTGAAACTGGTGGGAGAAGAAAGGAAAAAAAATATAGGTATATCTATATCTATCTGTCTCTTTCTCTCTCTATATATATATGATTAGACTGTTGAATAGAACAGAGCCACATATTTGATTTTGGGTGTATTTTTGTCTGTTAGAAGAAACTGCTTCTTAAAATCTTAAAAGAAAGAAAAACAAATCTATAAAAATAAGGGAATACATGATGGAAGGATGGAATATGACTGTAAAGATTAAAGTTAAAAAAATTCTAAAAAAGGAATCAATTAGAAGTTGGTTGAAAAAAGAAAAAGGAAAAAAAGGGGAAAGAATGTGATGAGACTGGAAACTAGAACAATGCCATGTGCTAGATTTAGGGTTTATTTTTATCCATTAAAAAAAACTGTATCCCAAAATTTTAAAGAGAGAAAAACTTACATGTATACAAAAACTAAGCTTAAATATAATGAAGGGATAGAATATGACTAAAATAATGAAAATTAAAAAAGATTTTTAAAAAAGTTATTGATAAGATAAACTAGTTTAAAAATGTTAAAATAGGAAAGAAAAAAAATTAAAAAATAGAATAAGAAAAAAAATAAAATTAAAAAAATTTAACTTTGAAAGACTAAAGAATCATGGGAAAAAAAGCCATGAATTCTGCATGATGTATTGCCCTAGCTCTGGAGTTCCACAATTCTCATTGATTGGTGAACTTGGTCTTGGCTGGATGTTCTCACTGATCTTCTGGGGGAGGGGCCTGTTGTATTGATTCTGAAATGTCTGTGTCCGAGGTGGAACTGCCCCGCCCTTGCCAGGGGCCAGGCTAAGCAATCTGCTCAGGTTTGCACTTGGGAGTTTTTGTTCCCTGATCGCTTTCCGTACAACTTTGGAGGATGGGAGTGAAGATGGCGGCCTCCAAGTCTCCGGCCCAGAGGAGCTGAGAGCTCGGCCCCTGCTCCTCAGTGCGCCCTCAGAGGAAATCAGTTAATCATGCCTGTTCCCTGGTCTCCAGCCACACTCTGTGGTCACCGAGCCTATGATTGATCATTTCTATCTCTGGCGCTCGCCCCGTTTGGGGTCTCCAAACCCAGCAGATTCCTACAGGGTGCTCCCGCACCACTCCTTCTGGTGGAGGCAGGAGGGGGTCTCCCCAGATCTGCCACTTGTGGGGGTCTATGCTGGGAGAGCAGTGGCTCGACTGTACCTTGGATCACCATTTAAGGTAAGCCTGAGTTGAGAGCCCACTTCTTGGCCCCATCTCTGTAGCCAGTTTCCCTGTTTCGATATCTGGCAGCTCTGCCATGCTCGGGCATCCCGGGACCTTCTGTGATCCCACAGGTCCTGAGACCACACTGCCCTCGTGAGGGTTCCACCCCCCACTTCAGCCTCTGTGGCCATTACCCTCGGTGGAGCAGACTTCTAAAAGTTCCGATTTTATGCTCTACTGCTCTGCTGCTGACCGGGAGCCACCCCCACCCCTCCTCGATCTTTCTTCCCAAATTTCGCCTCCAATTCACTTCTCTGCATGTCTTACCTTCTAGAAAGTAGTCACTTTTCTGTTCTTAGAATTGCCACTCTTCTCTTTGATCTTCTGCTGAATCTGTAGGTGTTCTGACTGGTTTGATAACCATCCAGCTAAACTCCTGGGACCTGATGATATTTAGGTCTCTTACTCCTCTTCCTCCCCCCTACCCCGTAAACAAATATTATATTGCAGCATGATACATGTAATATTGAAGTGTGCTTAAAGTATGGAGTCAGTACAAAGGAAGGTTTAATTAAACTATCTATACCTTGAAGGTGGGAGGAAGTTGCTATTTGAGATAAGTGAGGGAAAGGGCAATACGTTAACTTAATTGGAGAAATGAAGATCTAGAATTATTTATTCACAAGAATCAATTCAGCCCATGCCATTGAAAAAGGTAAAACAAAATGATTACTGGTCTTCAGGAAAAATGGTGAGCTGTGTCCTTAAGTTCTTCAGACATTCCTCTTGCTAAATTGGAAGATGAGTTTGGTTGGTGGGATTAGGAATGGCAACAGTTACTGTCACAGAATCTGTGTATTTTGTGTATTTTTGGGAAAGCCAATGTTTAGAGAAGATGTAAGTTTGGTAAGAAGAAAATAGTAACATGATTATTGATTCAAGGCATGAAAGAGTGAAGAGGTGTTGAATGAATTAGTGATAATGGCATGCTAAGGTAGGGAAGTGGGGAAGGGGCAATTATAAAGGGCAAACCATATTCAGAAAAACCAAAGGGACCTTCTTTGATCCAGTGTTGCATTCTATCTAGAATACAGTTAGAGCTTTTTGCCATAATTATGGCAGCATAATTACACAGCAGAGGAACTGGAGCCACAGAGGGGGTGTAGTTTTGTCAAACTCCTAACTGTTTTCTAAGTACATTGGTGCTTATAAAACACTCATGGGATAAATATAAACTGTACTTTGATGGATCTCAAAATTTAGTGAGCATGAGAGTCTCCTAAGGAGCTTGTTAGAAATAAAGATCCCTCCCAGCATTGCCCCAGTGGGTTTGCGAGGAGGCCAGGAATTTTTATTTTTTTAAAAAGATTTTATGTATTTGACGGAGAGAGTGTGCACAAGCAGGGGGTTGGGCAGCGACAGAAGGAGCAACAGACTCCCTCCTGAGCAGGGAGCCTGACATGGGGCTCAATCCCAGGAAACTGGAATCATGACCTGAGCCGAAGGCAGACATTTAACCCACTGAGCCAGCCATGCACCTCAAGAATTTTTATTTTTAACAGGTATCCCACATATTTCTGATGAAGATGGTCCTAATGACTGTAGTTTAAGAAATACTAGTTTATCAGAACAATCAAATGGTCAGGCTATGGGAAGATTTCCTGATTACATCCCTTTCAAAAGAGTAAAAAGAATATGCAAAGTGATTATTAGTTTTGATTTCCAACATCCCAG
>PITA01026942.1:0-13624 GCA_004023965.1 Spilogale gracilis
GCTGATGTCCTATGAGCTCTCCCAGCTCTCTAGGTTCTCGCTTTTGCCTGATGGCATCTGTATTCACGCGTTGGGGAAGAGAAGGGATTAGTGAGCCCTCTGCCTCCTCTCTGCTGTCCTGCTTACAGACTAATCCAGAATTATTGTTCAGAGCCTATTTCTTCCCTGCCTCGTGGCAAACGAGAAGGCGTCTCCCTTACCTAGCAGGCACAATGCAAAACCAGGTTGTTGGGGAGAGGGCATTGGAAGACCTCTCTCTTCCTCGTCCTGACTCTGTTGCCACAGGACTCAGATTAATGATTCGCTGGTGGTGTCCCCTTTCCGGGTCAGTTACTTTCAGGCGATTTTGCAAGGATCCATGAGTTAACATTTGGAAAGAACTCCTTGAACTCCTACATAAATAAAAAGCCTCATAGGTAGTAATCTTGATGCCTTGTAATGAGTCCTTTTAAAATCCCAAAGCACCGAACACTCTGCCTTGCCTCTTCATAGATCTTAGTTTCGCACGTGCATGTCATGTACTCACTTGGTACCTTCATAGCCGCGGTGATAGGACATTTGCGAGGTACCCAGCAGCGAGCTCCACTCATCATAGTCTCCACCTGGTTAACTCAAGGAGATAAAAATCACCTGCGACCTGTGCTTTGCGTTCCCGGGAGGAAAACAAAGCCCCACGCGTGTGTTTCCCTCTACCCAGCCATCACCCTGCCAGGTACCTGGCCCAGGGTGGGAACTCGGTGTTGATGATGGATGGCGTTACATATGATGACAACAAAGTGAGATGAGCCTACCGGAGAGACCACACCTGAGTTAGAGAAGCAGAAATGGAGGCGACTGATAATTCTGCTCTTCTGGTAATTTATAGATTTTTTTAAAAAGATTTTACTTATTTATTTGACAGAAACACAGCTAGAGAGGGAACACAAGCAGGGGGAGTGAAAGAGGGAGAAGCAGTCTTCCTGCTGAGCAGGGAGCCCGATGCAGGGCTCGATCCTGGGACTCCTGGGATCATAACCTGAGCCGAAGGCAGATGCTTAACGACTGAGCCACCCAGGTGCCCTATAGATATTTTTAGGATGTCCAGTGCGGGGCAGTGGCTGCAATCAGTTCCTGCATTCAAGCCTCAGCTTCAGGTACCTCTGCCCCTCAAGCCTGTTGCTTGAAGCACAACGCCAGGGTTCTGAGCCACTAAGAACCTAGCGTTCCCTCCGGGAGGCTGTTTTCAGAGTACTGTCTCTGTTGCCCGGAGGACCGCCAGGAATGCTGTAAGGACTTCTCAGAAGCACATTCACGGCTTGGTTCACTTTCTGGGAAGAAGACAGGAGGGTGAGGAGGGACTTTGAACTGTGGGAAATCAGAGTAAATAAGGACAATATTTGTGTTACGTATTCCACAGTGAAGGTTTAGCGGCATCTTTGCACAGAAAGAACCAGCAGGTGGCACTGTTATTCTCTAGAAATGGTGCAGAGGGTGTGTGTGTGTGTGTGTGTGTGTGTGTGTGTGTGTGTGTGTGCGCATGCGCATGCGCTCACCCCGTGCACACATGTGCTGGCTGAGGCTGGCTGAGCACTTCCTTCTCTATCCAACACCACTTAGCTAGGCAGACGCTCCCTCATCCTCCCCCATCCCCCACACCCCCTTCTTTGTCACCCCTCTTTTCTGTTCTTGGTCAAAAATTAACTGAGAAGAGCAAGAAAACCCAGCAGAGATCACAACACAGATGCAATCCAATCAAAGATATTTCCCCAGATGCCTCGGGAAGAACACTGAGGTCCTCAGGCGTCCAGTTCCTCCCCTCGGCCCCAGGCCTAGACAGGCCATACTTCACTGCCTTCCAGGAAAATGGTCCATCACTCCAGTGATAGGCATATTTGTTTGAAAAAGGACTCCAGACAGAGTGAGGACCTCAGAACAATGATTTCGTGTAGGCTCTCCAGGCGCATTTCATATCAGACAATCTGGATCTAAAGGATACATTCATAGGGAAGGTCCCCATCCCCTAAAATCACACCAGCATGGGAAAAGCCACCTTCTCTGTCTTTGGGCAAAGCGCCTTAGAATTCCAGCCTTGGCTAAGTCTGGGAGCACAGGCAGGGCTACGAGCCCTTGGAGGGAGCCTCAAGCACATGGTGTTCATTGCACTGATCTTGTTCTTTCCCCACCAGCTTCACAGGCTCTACAAGCCATCCACTGAGAGACTGCCTCCAGCCCACTTTAAGTGCATCGACATAATGCATTTGTCTCCCTAGTGCAAACCTCCCAGGGCTCAGGTAAGGCAAACCATTTCTAGCCCTGTCGTGACGAAGGAGAGGCAGTGGCCGCTCTTTTGTTTTGCTGAGTGTTTGAGTTCAAATCCAGCTTGCGCCATCTCACTGGCTGGGTGACACTGGGTGATAGCTGGCTCACCAAGTTATAGAGACTGCCTGAGCTTGCCTCTCTAGGCCTGTGAGTTGGGGTTAACAATCCCCGTGCACTATTAGATTGTGAGCTGTGGTGATCAGGCATATTCCTAAGGCCGAAAGATCCAAGGCAATCCTATGGGGCTTGCCTGCAGGTCAGCCCACCTGCACGTAGAGAGGGCCCTGGGCTCCGTGTTCTGCGCCCTGAGTTTTCTAATCCTTGCAGTAGCCCCACAAGCAGATGGCCATCACAGAGCCTCAGCAAGGCAGACTGGAGCTGGGAGAGGAAAGCCCAGGGCAAGGAAGACCCTGGCCCAGGACTCCTGTTCCCCTCCCTGGGAGAGACGACCTGGGATGGTCTCCTTTGTGTGACATGGGGAGAGCCAGCCTGAGGAGGGGTGGGGTTGGGGGCCCAGCTCTGTTCTTCTGGAACCTGGGTGCCCTTCCGCTGCCGTGGGGATGCCGTCAGCAATAAAATGTCACCGCGGGAGGTGGGTGGCTGAGTCTCTTGGGTCCTTAACATGACATTACATATCATGACAATTTGCCAGGTTGAATCCAGGGTTCCAAAGGAACCGGCATTCGGAGAATTACTAAAAACAGCAAGGTGTCTCCCCAGAGGCATTTCTTTTTTAAGGGACTTCGTTAAACCACGGGGTCCCATCTGACCCCTCTTGGGTGGGTCTCGAAGCAGTTAGAATAGGTGGTGTTTTAGATCCGGAAGCTCCCATGTTTAAGTACCGAGATGTCTAAAAATCACCAGTGCCTGAACCGTTCTCAGATGTGTGTCTCGTGTCTAGTTCCCATCGTGGGCTAACGTGGCAAGGCCTGCCCCCGTCCAGGCCCGCAGAACCCTTATTATCCGGAATAAAAGATAAATGGGAACGAGTCGTGTGGGCGAGCGGATTGAGGAGAGGGAACCGTGAACACAACGAAACACAAACAAGATGCAGGGGAAGCGGCGACAGTGGAGGGCGAGGACGAGATGCCCTGCCGCAGACGGCGCCTCGGAGAGAAGCTTTGAAGAGGCTCTGTGAAGACCAATGCTAAGAGGAATGCGTAGTGTGGTCAGAAAATGCCCAACGTGCGGACTCCGGGCTGTCAGCTAGGACCAGTCACCAGGTAGGGATGCCCAGGCCTGGCCGCCTCCTCCTCCTCTTCATCAAAGGGAAATCTGCACCCCAGAGCTCTTTCTAACCCCTCTTCCCCTGGCTTGTAGCCAAGCCTGGCTGTGCCCTCCTTTTCAGCGCCTGAACAATGAGCCCTGTTATGCCCACAGGCCCCTCTCTGGCCTTCTCCACCCGGGGAGCGCCTGAGGACCCTAAGACTTCCCCTCCCCTTCTTTAGGGTGCCTAGAGCTTCCACTGCCTCGGAGAAGGGAAGGCCCTAGAAAGACCGGGCTCCTCCCTTCCTTCCCCCACCGCTTTTCCCAGCTGGGGCCCTCCTCACGACGATGGAGCAGGCCAGGCGTTGCTGAGGGAACCAGCAAGTGGCAGGCCCAGCCCCCTTCCCCACAGAAATAACCAGAGAGGCGCATGGGATTAAATTGCCCTAATCTCCAGGCTGGCGAGGAGGCTGGGAGCCCGGCCAGGAAGAGGGAGCAGCTCCCCATTGGCCCAGATGAAACAGCGGGTTACCGGCCTGGCCCTCCCTCCCCCTCTGGCCCACACTACTTCTCTCTCCTCAACCACAAAACCCTCAAAAAGGGAGACCACGAGTTTGGCTTCCCTAGCAGAGGAAGGGAGGGCCCAAGCCAGCCACCGCCTGGCTTTACCCATCTTGTCTCTGTGGCACCAGCAGCGACGGAGACACCGGCTGCCCTCGCCAGCCATGCAGTTCGGTTCAGTTCTGACTCACTGCCAACGCCGGGGGGTATGAGTCAGCCCGCCCTCCAGCTGCGGGGAAGGGGTGCTCTGTCCCAGCACCCCCTGACTCCGGAGATGGTCCCAGCCCGGCTGGGGTGAGGTCTTCAGTGCGGCCTTCAAGACCTTCCTTAGATCCTTTGCCTTAGGGGTGCCCAGCCCCGAGTCTCACATTAGCGTAGGTGGGTCACTTTCTAAAAATACCCTTGCCCAGGCCCCACTGCAGCTAACAACGCAGATTTGGTTAGTGTGAAGTGGGACTCAGGGGAAGGGGCTTTAGGGACCCAGGTCACTGAGGGAGCCCTTCGCCGAGTCCCCTGGCAGCTGGTTCGGAGATGCCACCAAACAGGACATCTGGAACTGTGCTTTTCCTGCCCTGAGCCCAGTGTTCTTCCTGCTCTATTACTTTTACTGGGTAAAAAACAAACAAACAAACAAAAACGGTTTAAGGAATACATACTTATTTGGGAAATATAATACATGAAAGTATAAGGAAAAATGTACATGTCCCCTGAGCTCCTGACACCCAAAGTTAGGCACCGTTGACCTTTTGGGTTCTCTTTTCATCTATTTTCACGTATTTAGTTTAAAAGAAGGTCAGGGGGGCCTAGGTGGCTCAGTCAGTTGGGCGACAGACCCTTGATTTCAGCTCAGGTCACAATCTCAGGGTCCTGGGATTGAGCCCCACGATGCACTTTATGGGCATCTGCTTGGGATTCTCCCTCTCCCTCTCTCTCTGCCCTCCCTGTAACTTTCCTTTCTCTCTCTTTTATCTTTTTGAGATTTTATTTATTTATTTGATAGAGAGAGACGGAGAGAGGGAACACATAAACAAGGGGAGAGGGAGAAGCAGGCTTCCTGCTGAGCAGGGAGCCCAATGTGGGGTTCCATCCCAGGCATGACCTGAGCCGAAGACAGACACTTAACTGACTAAGCCCCCAAGAGCCCTGCTCACTCTTTCTCTCTCTCAAATAAATAAATAGAACTTTAAAACTTTAAAATAAGGTCATACAAGGGCGCGTGGGTGAATCAGTCACTTAAGTGTCTGACCCTTGATTTTGGCTCAGGTCATGAACCCAAGGTCGTGAGATCAAGCCTTATGCTGGCTGGTGCTTAGCAGGGAGTCTGCTTGAGACTCTCTCTCTTCCTCTCCCTCTGCCCTTCCCTGCCTTTAAAATAAATAAATAACTCTTTTTTTTTTAAGATTTTATTTATTTATTTGACAGAGAGAGAGATCACAAGTAGACAGAGAGGCAGGCAGAGGAGAGGAGGAAGCAGGCTCCCCACTGAGCAGAGAGCCCAATGCGGGCCTCCATCCCAGGACCCTGAGATCATGACCTGAACCAAAGGCAGAGGCTTTAACCGACTGAGCCACCCAGGTGCCCAATAAATAAATTTTTTTTTTAAGATTTTATTTATTTGACAGAGAGAAACACAGCCAGAGTGGGAACACAAGCAGGGGGAGTGAGAGAGGGAGAAGCAGGCTTCCCACCAAGCAGGGAGCCCCATGCGGGACTCGATCCCAGGTCTTCGGGATCATGACCTGAGCCGAAGGCAGTTGCCCAACCAACTGAGCCACCCAGACGCCCCTGCAATAAATAATTCTTTAAAAACAAACAGAAGGTCCTAAGTGTACAGGGCTCTATATCCTCTTCTCATTCCATCACAAGCCCACTGCTGGCATCACTGGGAGCGGCAAGCCTTTCAGCAGGCTATTTGGCAATGAGTATCAAGAATATTTTCAAATTATCACCCTTCAGCCCACTAACTCCATGTCTAGGAATCTGTCTTCAAAGAAAGATCAGATGCAGGCAAAAATTTATTTACAGAGACTTTCATTTTGGTGTCATTTATAAGAGTCAAAATTATCAACCCCATAAAAGTACAAAACATACAAGGGAGAGTTTAGTAAATTGTGGTTATTCATGAAACGGATACCCTGTGATGGTTAAAAATCACATTTTTGAAGACTATGCACTAGCTGTGAAAAGGATTCTTTCCACGGCCCCTCCACACCCAGGGATGCTTATCTTACAGGAAGAGCCTTCTTCTGATTCTGCTATAACCTTTCGGGATGCTGTGGCTGGTGATCTTTCCTCTCTAGATCAGCCGTAGCATTTTTTCACTGCATGAAATGTTTTGGCAGTTTGTTCTTTTTATGAGTATTTATTACATACTACTTCTCTTGCTGGCCGGTGTGGACATGTGTTAGGAATGCGTAATCGCCGGTCCACGGACACGGGGGTTTAGGGGGTGAATATGGAAGACAGAGAAAGAATTCTGTAGACCACTGAGGACCTGGGCCCTGAGTTCCACATCTCCCTCTGTCTGCTCTTCAATTCCAACTTGTCTAAAACTGAAATCATCTTCCTCGAATCTGTTCCAATTCCTCAAATCAGTGTTTGAGGGTGAACTTTCTTCCCCCGGTGGGCTTTTCTTCCAGCATTCCCATTGCTGTACATGAACCTCCTAAACCATTCTCCTTTGGGACACTCAGATTCAAAGTTATGGAGCCATTGGCCATCGAAACCTAACAGTGTTTGGGGGCTTTTAAAGTCTTAGTGTGTGGCTTTCTGTTCCGTCACTGGCATGCCACCCAGTGAGCCCATCGCTTCCCTCCAGAGCAGCTCCTTCTCTTGGCTGGGCCACCTGCGTACAGCCTCTTGCCCCTCCAAACTAACCTGTGTCCAACCACTTGTCAAAGTCATTTGTATCCTGTCACTTCTATTCTAAAGGTCTTCGGTGGCCACGTTCAAATGGCCATTATTTAAATGACGTGCTAACTTCTCTCGACACCTGCGTCTGTTTAACTCAACCCCCAACCCATCCACCTTGGTCTTGGTCTTTGTTTCTATCATACAGCTTGATATCCTTGCCTGGTGTCAAAGTGTTGCGTGCATCAGCCTCACACCTCCTACATTCACACGACTTCTCCTCCTGCTGGCTGGGTGACCTTGGATAACTCACATTACCTCTTTAATCTCAGCCCCTCATCTACAGAGTGGGGATACTACTAATAATACCTTCTTTAGAGGATCGTTGTGAGAACAAAGCCAGTGCATGAACGTGACAACGGTCATTGACTTGTTCAGTTTTGCAACCAGGATGGAGCTTGGTAGGACAGCCCATGGCGGCGCCCAGGAGAGTCAGCTGTGGTGGGTCAATGGCGCTGGACATTCTGTTTCCAAGACGGCCCGCTCACGTAGCTGGCAAGGTGGGCTATTGGCAGAAACTCAGCCGGGGCCGTGGTGCTGGAGCCTGAACTGTCTGCCCATGTGGACTTTCCATGTGGTTTCTTGTCAACTGGGTTCTAAGAGACAAGCAGAAACTGCCGGTCTTCTCCCAGGCTAGGCCTGGGAGTAACTAGCACGGCATAACCTCCACCATAGGCATTTGTCAAAGCGGTCATACGCCAGCCCAGATTCGAGGGGATGAAGAAGTAGGCTCTGCCTCTCCAAGAGGGAGAGGCCAGTATGTATGGCAAAGAAAAGAAGTGGTGACAGCCATCTTTTGAGACAAGATACCATCATAGGGTCTTTGTGATCCCATAGCTTTTTTTGTTTTTTTTTTTTAAGTTTTTTTATTCATTCATTTTAGAGAGGGGGGGGAGGGAGGGAGAACATGAACAGAGGGAGGGTCAGAGGGAGAAGGAAAAGCAGACTCCCTGCTAAGTAGGGTGCCCTGATGCAGGACTCGATCCAGGACCCTGAGACCAGGACCTGAGCCAAAGGCAGACATATAGCCAGAGCCACCCAGACGCCCCATTCCATACTTGTCTAGTAGAGATGCTCAACACATATTATACAATTACTGATCTCTTTTTTTTTGATTCCAGTGTAGTTGACTTAGTGTCATTTTAGTTTCAGGTGCACAATAGGGCAATTCAACAGTTCCACACATCAGTCAGCGCTCAACACAAGCGTCCTCTTAATCCCCTTCACCTATTTCCCCCTCCCCCTGCCACTTCCCCTCTGGGAACCTCCTGTTAGGTTCTCTAGAGTTGAGAGTCTTGGGTTGTCTGTCTGTCTGTCTGTCTCTCTCTCTCTCTCTTTTCCTTTGGATTTGTTTCATTTCTTAAATTCCACATCCAAGTGAGAGCATGGTATTTGCCTTCACAACTGCTGAACTCTGAAGCCGTACCTCTCACCGGTCAGTCACTTGCACTGCTGTCTTACACTGTGGGTGCACATTTCCCCTGTGTTCTGATTAGTTATGACGTTCTAGGTAAATAGTAAGCTCTTTGAGGGCAAAGCTCCTGGCTACCATATGCATTTTTGCGTTGTGCCCGCAGAGATCTATGCACAGTAAGGGCCACAAACTGCCAGCTCTTGGTTTCTTTTCTCCAGGCAGCCCCAGCCCTGGGGAGGGAACAGAAGAGTTGCTTTCACTGAATTTTTGTACAACACAAAGCTTGCTAGGCTCCCGGGAAAATACAGAGAAACAGTCCCTTTGTTCTCCAGCCCTGAGCAGAGCTGGGCCCAGCCTTCCAGAGGGGGAAGCTCGCTAGCAAGGAGTCTGCAGACTGGGGGGGGCGTGTGGAGGAAATTCCATTCTAGACCCTCATTTCCGAAACTGCTCTGTGATTAGCGGGGCTTTGTGCCGGCCGGTCCAGAGGCAGAGAAAGGCTGGCCCCTGGGTCATAAAAGCACCAGGGAAAATAGAAACAGCAACCCCTTTACAGCCTCAAACAGGAGGTTAAAGGACTTGCTTTGTTGTTTGTTTATCTCTCAGACTGAAGCCAATTATTCCAATTACTTTTTTTTTTTAAGTTTACTAGAGTTTGTATTTTAAGTGCATTTCTTCTCAAAAAAAGAAACGGGCCTCTGTAACACATTTTTCACCCCTTTGGTTCCAAGGGCTCAAGCCTGGTCTCTGCGGCAGGGAGGGCGGGCCTGGGGTCACATGTCAGAGGTCAGGGGCCCCCTGATTGTTCCCAAATGCTCTGCCCAGTAACCATAGATTTGAACTTTGCATTGTTGTGGGGGCCTTCTGGAGAGAGCGCCCCTGGGGGGAAGGCCATGTCTGCCCTTCAAAGGCTGCTGCTCTGCCTCCCCCGGGCCCACGCATCCATCCTGAGCCCAGCCGCTGTGGGGCCTCCGTGGGTGCGGGTGGGGTGGGACTTGGGATGGACAGTCGGTGGAATCCCAAACTGCAAATCTTGCGGATCGACTGTGCCTTCGGAGCCGGAAACACTCAGGATCAGTGGCAGAGGCCAAGAAGTCCCCCCACGGCTTTCTAAAGTCCTGGGACTTTTGCCCAGAAAGCCAGCAAAGGTTGTTCCTTGCCCAGAACGAACCAGGAGCTACCCACTTCTCAGGCCGGACAGGCTTCTGTAAAGTGTAGCAAAGTGCAGGGCGTGGAGGTTCCGAAGTGAGCCCCAAGTTCCTGCCTTACCCAAGGGTGGTAGGTCTTGGCTAGATAAGATAATACAAGTTAAAAAGGAGGTGAAGGATCCCAGACCTTCCCTCCAAAATAAGTGTCTCCACTGATACCTGAAAATCTACCATAAAGAGGATGTAAACTTATGTTTATTGATATGGAAGAGTATGTAAGCTATATTGTTAAGTGCAAAACACAAGCTACCGAGTATGTGGCCCAGTATATGGTCCCATCCATAGACGGGAAACACACACACAGGAGAAGAGTGGAAGGATGTACATTAAAACAGTGATAGAAATATCCCTGACTGGTGAATTTCAAGTGACTTTTTTGCCTTTTATTTTTCTGCATTTTAGAATTTCCTTACACAGCACATGTACTCCATATATCTATATCTCTATCTATCTATATATATACTTTATTTTTTTTCCCTTATATGTATACTTTAAGAGAAATCCTGATGCTTATGGATCATTTCTTTAGTTCCCTGTTTTTCCAAACTGTGGTTTAAAGCTACCAACATCCTCTGAGGCACCTGGGTAGCACAATCACTTAAGCATGGGACTCTCGACTTCAGCCCGGGTCACCAGCTCAGGGCCGTGAGATCAAGCTCCACACGGGGCTCCATGCTCAGCGGCCAGCTGGCGTGTCCCTCTCTTCTCCCCTTAAAAAAAAAAAAAAAAAAAAAAAAAAAAAAAAAGGCACCAGCCTCAGATTCAGAGAGCTTGCTGAAAAGGAAGGTCTCTCGGCATAGCTCAGACCTGCTGAGCCCGAATCTGGGGAGGGAGGCTGAGAGACAGTTGTAACACCGCCCCCAGGCAACTGGAGGAGAGCACGGGCCACATGTGGATGGCTGCGTTCTTCAAAGGTTCTGGCTCCTTCGTGAACCATTCCAGGTGTGACCACTCAACCCGCCGGCCCCAGGCCTGCTTTCCTTGCTGCCCCGAGACCCTCCCTGCCTCCCTTCTGTACATCCTCAGGATCTAGCCCTGACAGAGTAGACCAGGCCCTGGTCTACACCTGGTCTACATTAAAAAATGAAACAAAACAAACACTACAACTGTACGCTAAGTAAGAAGGATTTTAAAATGTTTCTAAGATGGGGCACCTGCGTGGCACAGTCGGTTAAGCATCCAACTCTTGGTTTCAGCTCAGGTGGTGCTTGATCTCAGGGTCATAAGATTGAGTCCAACATCCAGCTCCATGCTCGGAGTGGCATCTGCTTAGAAGTCTCTCTCCCCGTCCCTCTCCCCCTCCCACTCATGCCCTCTCTCTCTTTAAAATAAATAATTTAAAAAAAAATGTTTTAAGCCGTGGAATTGAAAAATGGAGAAGCAGCAGGGAAACAAGGTTGTAAAAACAGAAGAGAGTAAAGTTAATGAAAGGATAATGGATCTTGGAAGAAAAGGGTCCTTAAGGAGGAAGGGACAATGGTGAAAATATGTCAGGATCTGGTCAAGTGGAGAAGAGGGCGGGGTGGGAGAAGTAGGATGACGGCCCGATGTGCTTGTCAAGGAGAAAGAGGACAAGACAAGATTCCGGGAGGCAGGGGTGGCTACTGGGAGCCAGGGAAAATCAGCAGAAGAGAATCCTGGTGTCCTCATAGTAGAATGCCGGGGGTTTTCCAGTGGACCTCCCAGGAATTATCAGACTGTGGGGATGTGCACCTTGGATTATTTTTGACTACCTAAGCTATTTGGCAAAGCCATCAGGAAAGAAGTTAAGTTATAGAAAATTGACACCACCAGTTTTCCCTGTCCATAGGAATGCACAGACTTCCATTCACGGCAGCGCAAAGGAATTGTATGCTGTGGAGAACAGACATCTCTGTGAGTCAAACTCTCCCTTGAACTAGTTTTACCGTCTTACTGATTTCGGCATTGACAGATGAGTTAAATACAATCTTTGACACATGTCTATTTCATAGCTGTATGAAAGTCATAATTTCACCATTAAAAAAATTCTCTTTTAGCATCATCTAAGGGATCTCACTTAACAGTCATACAGCCCTAATCTTGGAACACCAAAAAAATGAAATAAAAAAAATTTTTTTTAAAGTCATACGGCCCTGTGAGGCCATTACTTCCACTGGTGTTATACCACCATTTTCAGGATGACATCCCTGAGAAACTAAGAGCTTAAGGTCACACCAGCCGAGAGTGGCAGAGTCCAGGAAGGAACTTAGGGAGTCTTCTGATTTCAAATCACCTATTTTTCCCATGGCTGAGTTAAAGGGAAAAAAGTCCCTTCACATTGTTTATTTGCTTGTCATTGATGAGCACAGGGACTGGGACTTAGGGAGCACGTGGACTTAGCATTCCTGGGCTCATGATGGTTCATATGCAGATGCTGGGAAAGAAGCCCCAACAGTGTAACTGTGACCCTGTCAGAGGGAGACAGCTCTTGACATCAATAGGACTGCAGGATGGGGACAAGCGCCAAGAGGAATCGGTCTCTACTTAACTCTTTTCTCCCCTGACAGATCATGAAACCAAAATTCTCAATAGCTGAATGCCTCTCAAGTACTTTCCAAAGTCTTACTGTTTTGTTTCTGCCACAAATGAATGCTCCCCCCCAGATCCCCCACCACCCACCGCCCCCCTCACTGCTGTGTGTCAGCATTTCAGGTGGTTTCACTCTAGAGCATTCTGCATTTTTGCAGCACGATCACTCGTTTTCCATGAGAAGTCCAACATGTCGTGAACACCTAGGTGGATGAGTTAGACATCGTGTAGGGCACTTGATAAATGTTGCCTGTGTAACAGCCCATAAGCTCTGTGGTTGCTCAATCAGCAAATGTTCAGGAGAGAGGTGTAATGTTAGCGATGCAAACATGGAAACAAAACAAAACGGGATCTCCGCCTCATGCCCGCCAAGACTTGGCGTGAGCATGGAGAAACCAGCCCCTGCGTGTCTGAGAGAATCATGGAAAGTTTTGTGCTAGAATATGCACTGAGACTTCAAGAAGAAGCAGGAATGTGCCCGGAAGAGAGAGGAGGCGGTGCGTAGAAGCTTCTAGATGGACAGCAGTGCGGTAACAAAGGGGAACAGAGAGTACAGGGTATCTAGGAGACAGAAAACAGTCTGGATGACAGCGGCAATCAGGATGTAGGGAAGAATTCCAAATATGAAACCAGACAGGTGGGCAGGAACAAGTCACGGCAGGACCACGGTGTGGAAATTTGCCTGCAGGCCACGGCTGAGAGTCTTTGCAGCCAGCAAGGGCTGAATGTGTGCCTGGCACCAAGTTCCCACACGATCCCTTCAAAGGGAGGCAAGGGCCCCTGCAGGGACACAGTCATACCCCCATGACTGAATCAACACCTGAATTTCCCACCTCCGTCCAAACCCGAAACAGCTTCCATGGTACTTGTCTTGGGAGACTATTATTTGGACTATTCTATTAGGCCCGTCTTTGGGGCTGTTTGGGCTCTGAGAGCAAAATACCACAAACACAGGGGCCTAGACACAAATTCACTTCCCGGAGGCGGACAAGCCCAAAATCAAGGCACTGGCGTATTCCATGTCTGACGACAGCTTCTTCCCTCACAGACAGCGACGTGGGTGCTCTAGTGACAGAAGGGGCAGGAAGCCCTCTCAGGCCTCCCTTGGGAGGTTGCTAATCCTGTGCGGGAGGGCTCCACCCTGCTGACACAATCGCCTCCAGAAGGCCTCACCTCCTAATACCATCACCTCGGGAGTTAGGATGTAGGGGTGGGGGACACAACCATGGGGACACAACCGTGGGGGACACAACTGTAGGGGACACAAACATTGAAACCATGGTGGTACGCAAGATAAGTACTCGGGGGGAGGTGAAGAAGTTGGTATGTGCAGTTGTAAATATTTCCTGTCACTGGATTAGTTCTTCATGGCCTGAGGCCTCCAGTCCTCTACCTCCAGTCCAGATGATGTTTGAGGTTGGGAAGGAAGAGGGCAAATGTCCCATGAATCAGAAGGAGGCATGCGCGGTCTCAGCAAAGC
>PITA01026943.1:0-21846 GCA_004023965.1 Spilogale gracilis
ACTCAACTGGAAGGGAACTTTGGCTTCATATATTCCATAATTACATTTTACAGATGATAAGACTGAGATATAAGTGTTTTTTCTGAGCTAGTCATGAAAGCAGTTGGTGGGAGACTTGGGACTCTAGTGCTAAGTTTTTTGTCAGAATGTTCATTTTCTTTTCATGTATCAAATAGAATCAAGTTGTTTGAGGAAGCAATGTGATTGCAGCCTAAATTTTTAAGTTTTTCTGTGGCTACATTGGCATTTCGCTTATAATTTCTTATTTGAGACATCATGATGTAAAAGTATTTTATCCTTGATGGTGGCAGTTTTAGACAACAATAATAAGCGATAATATTGATGAAACAAGATGGTTCTTTTGTTGCCCCATTTAATAGAGCAAGGCATATCTTTTGATTCCATGACTCAAAACTTGTGTCAGTCATTTCAGAGCTAAAGCTTATTTTTAAGAAAGATGCTAAATTCTCTGAATTCACTAGGTCCTAATTAAGCTAGACCAGCAACAGATAAGATGACGTATTCTCTACACATTCTATAACATATAATAACACCAGATAACATGAAAGAAAAAATCATCAACAAATCCTGGTGTGTATACCCATTATATTTCTATTATAAAGTTCTGTAAACTGTGAATTTCATGCCACAAACAAGGATGAGATCAAGTTTGCATTTCAAAAAAAACCACTCAGATTTAAAAAGGGGTAAATTAAAGGAAAGATTACTGGTCAATAGGCTTCTGAAATAACAGAAGGAAGAAATGGAATGAACCTGAGTTATGACAATAGCAGTGGAGATAAAAATTAGAATAAGCAGTGATGTAGAAATTGGATATTTAGGACTAGTGCTCAAGAGAGAATTCTAACTACTACATATGGAGATGTATGCATGGGGATGGGCAAGATTTCTTAGAATAAACAGAAGGACTTAATAATACCAGACAAAAATAAGCAGTACCATGAAAGGAAAGAAAAAAAAATAGAAAAAAGAAAGAATCAGAAGGAAGATACCACCAGAGGAAAGAGTTTTAAGAAGGAGGAGGCATCTGTGTCAGTTGTTGATACAATGAGATCTGAGATACTACCGGTAGCTCCTAGCCCTGTCACTATCTGCTCCAGTCTCTATCATATATAATACCCTGTTTTAAAATTCTGTCATATCTTCTTTCATGCAACATCTCTTAAACTCATTGGAATTCATTTCAACCATTCTATTTTATGTTATCTTTGTCTGATTTTTATAATTTTTCTAATCTCCATCTTCCTTTTTTGTAAAATATGATTATTTCATAGTTGGAAGATAAAAATACTTATTATAAGGTTGTTGTTGGGATTACATGAAATAATGCATGGTAACCCTGAAGAAAAATCAGTAGCTATTTAACTACTTTGCTCAGTTCACTGCTTCAAATGCTAGTCTCTTCTACAAACACCCTCACAGACACAGCCAGAAATAATGGTTTATCAGCTCTCTGGACATCCCTCAACCCATCATGTTGACACATAAAATTAACCATTGTTTACTTTTAAAGCAGGTTTTGTTTAATTATTTTAACAAATTTAATGGCTACTTTAATGATTTGTCTGTGAAATCCAACAACAGATTGCCTCCAAAGGCATTTTCCAGTCTGTGGGTCACTTTTCCCTGATACTTGCCTTCTTTTATCTCTTTTAATTTAAAGCTAGACATTTTACAAAATATATTGTAAGAGCTCTGACTTGTCATTGACCCTCCAGGATTGTTAATACTTCCACTTGTTTGTTTAGTGACTGCCTAGATTATTTTAGTGAAGTCTACTTCCACTATGCTGTGAGGTCTCTGATGTTCATCTCAGAGGGCACAGTCTTGGACATGGACAGTCACACTGGGATGACACTGCTTTCAGTAGGGTTCTCTTTGATTGCTCTTACTCTTACCACACTGTGTTGTCACGCTCCCCTAATTGGTGACTGATGATCAAATACCAATTTTTTTGTTTGTGGATCCAGCTTTTGCTGTTATGTCTAAAAAGTCATCACCGAACACATGGTCACCTAGGAATTCTCATCTATGATTTATAAAGGGTTCTTTATTGTCCTCTAATTGTTTCTCTTCCTGCTTTTAAGGATATGATATCTTTTAATGTGCTGCATAGAATTCTAATATCATAGATTTTTTTTTAAGTTTTCCTCTACTTCTTAGTTGTCTTTGATTAGACTAGGGTTAATTTCTATGTCTCAGCCTTTGTCTTTTATGCTGCTTGTGCTCCCAACCAATGTGATCAATCCTGGTTGTTTATTCTGTTTTAGGAATAAATGATTGTGTGGAATTTCATAATGCAGTCAAAGGGAATTTTCTATGCTGCAGTACACATAGAACTGTTTTTCCCCAAACTTCTTCCCCATGGGTGAGAAACTGCATGAAAACAAAACCAGGGTGCAACAGCCCACCTGTTTTATTTGGATGTATTCGGGCAGGGAACTGGCTGTTAGTCTGCACCTCTCCCCCAAATGTCAGAATTCCTAGTGTGAAGGAGAAATGAAATAATTTGTGGAACAGCTGTTGTTTAGAGGAATCTTTAATTAATCCTTTTTTTTTTTTCAGTCTCATACCTAATTCTTCACCTCTATCCTAAAACATCAAACTAGGCATCTCATAAGGCGTCACCAAAGAGTATTCACGACTGCTGCCATTGTTTCCATGCCGCATCACCCCTCAGCCCCAGTTGCCACCAAGTCCGGAAGTGTGACTCCCCTGCCATCTGTTACGTTTCCTTCACTCTAGTGTTCCCATTCCCCCTTGCACTCTGTAACACACTTATAGTGGGAATTTAGGACAGCATTTGAGTGTTGGTGTGCATTCTGCTATAGCCTGGAAGCCAAAGAATAACTGTAAAATATTCTTTATACCTTAGAAATTGTAAAGTTCCCACATAAAAATAAAAAGAAAGAAAAATAAGTGCTAACAAAATATTGCTGAGGTAGCCTAATCGCTGTGGGATTTCATAGACTTGGGTTTATATGTGATATTAAGGTATAAACTGTTAAAACAAAGAATGACATAAAGGCTATATTGGGCAGATTTCATTCTCAAAACAAATAAGACTGAAATCATAAATTATTTAAAGTATTGCTGAGAAAACAGAAATGAAAATAGTTTCTTAAATCATGTTTTTTTAAATACATGGTGAAGTAGAGAATATCAGATGAAAATAGTAAAGCTTGTGGTAAAAGCATTACTTGACAAAATGCATTAATCTTCATACATAATTGGGTATAACTAAATCACTTAATTACAATTACCTTTTTTGGAAGTAATTTTGGAAACCTCTAAATTGGTCATGGAATTTTTTTTTTTTTAAGATTTATTTATTTGACAGAGAGAAACACAGCGAGAGAGGAAACACAAGCAGGGGGAATGAGGGAGGGAGAAGCAGGCTTCCCGCGGAGCAGGGAGCCCGATGTGGGGCTCGATCCCAGGTCTGCGGGATCATGACCTGAGCCGAAGGCAGTCGCTTAACCAACTGAGCCACCCAGGCGCCCCTGGTCATGGAATTTTTTTATATTAACACTAAACACATGCACATCTCAAAGTACATTGATTAATGAATACTATTACCTATTTGCTCAATGCAACATTAGCATTTTTCCTGATAGCTAGAGAGAAATTAACAATAGTACTTATAACTTTGTGAATGCTACCTTAGGTCTAGTTCTACTACTTCCATGTACGTGTTCTTTATCTCAATTTCTGTTTCTGTGTAAAGAAAAGGTAAATATAAGCGAAGAAATGATAAATAAGAACAACTGTAAGAAAATTTGCTGCAGAACTAGAACTAAGACTATGATTTCTATAGCCAAAAAGCCTTTAGTCAATGTGCCTGCCATTGCAGAAAGTTGCTAATTCATAATGAAGGAAATCTAGATGATAAGTGGTCTCTCTCTCTCTCTCTGCAAACACACACATGCAAGCAAATGCACGAGTGCACGCACATGCACACACACACGTATACTGGGTTCAAAAGTTGGCACCTTATCTATTTGTTGTTATCTTTGGCAAGTTACTTAAGCTCTCTGATGTTGTCTGTAAATAAGAATAAGAATACCTACCAGTGAGACTTTTTGGGACTACTGAATAAACCTGTGAAAACTAGGAACAATATAGAGAATACAGGTGTAACTCATTATTACTATTTAAAAAGTATTTTTTTTAAGATTTATTTATTTATTTTAGAGAGAGAAACAGAGAGAGCATGAGCAGAGGGGTGAGTGTGAGAGGAGTAAGAGGGTTAGAGGAGAAAAACCCAAGTAGATTCCATGGAGCCAAACTTGGGGCTCAAACTCATGACCCAAGATCATAACCTGAACCAAAATCAAGAGTTGGACACTTAACTGACTGAGCCACCCAGGTGCCCCTTGTTCAAAAGCATTTATGAAGTGCTGGCAAAAATGTGCTTGTCCTATCCAGTACTGCAGATACAGCAATAAACAGAAATTAAAAAAAAAAACAAAAAACTATCTTCCTAATGAAACCTACAGGCTACTGGGTGAAGGAACTGGAAGGAAGAAATGGATACCTACTGACGATGTAGAAGACTATGCAAGAAGTAGTCTGGCACTGAGGGAAATTCAAGTTTAGATAGCTGATGATACATAATTTTTAGATACCTTGAAGATGGAATCAACTAAGCTGTTACATTTAAAACTTGGGTTCAAGAAAAAATATAAATTAAAGACAAAAATATAAGATTCAGGAAGAAATCCCACAGAGAATATTTGAGTCATGAGTCTGGATGAGATGACCAAAAGAGAGAGAAGAGAGAGAAGTCACAAGTGATGAGGACTCAATACTGAGGCATTTAAATGATTAACCATATTTTCCATTAAATGGAAACAGCAAAAAGAACAGAGAAATGGGCAGAGAAGGAGTGGGGAAACTGGGCATGTGTGCTATCCTTAAAGCACCTGGATGAAGAACCTGATGAGACATCTCATTAAAATAGGAAGCAATGCCATTAACTGAGAGTGAGGATGAGGAAAGGCATGCAAGAGGTTGGAAGGAAAAATCATTGTAAAACACTTCCAGGAATGCCTGACATATGGTATATTAACATTTTATTATCACTATTGTTGTTCTAGTTACTACTGCTACTACTATTATATCTATATATTTTTAAATGAAGACCTCCTGAAAGCAGTGCTTTAGCCAAAAATAATGACTTTAATAAATGAAATTCTGTACAGTATGATAAATACTAGTGTATAGGTATATGGGGGACAGTTGGATCATACTGCATCTCTGAAACTGTGCCCACTCTGGACATACTTATTTTTCTTTCCTTGGTTAGCCAACTAATTATTGTCCTTTTCAGCTACCCAAAACCGTTTTGGTCACTTTAAACTGTTATTCAAGTATAACTCCTGCTCTATACATTCAAGTTGTAGGCAAGTTTCTCATATCCGAAAAAAAAAAATTAAGTCTAAATTGCTCTTTCTTAAAAAAGATGTACGCTATTCTGAAAAAAATGTTGGGAAAGCAATTACTGTGACATAAACTATATTTATATTTTATTAATATCAACTATGTTTACTAAGTATTATATTTTTTCTAAATATAAACTTAGAAATGTGTACTCGCACATATAAATATAACCACATTTTTATATAATAGCTTAAAATACGACACTTGATTTTTCCAGTGCCTGTGTAGAATACTAGTCACACATTTTCCCCTTTTTGCCCAGAAAAGATAGAAAACAATTTTCTTTGGTTTCAGTAGTTCTTTCCACAAATAATTTGTAGTGTATAAAGAGAACAGAGAGTATAGACAATGGTGTCAGTGAATAGACTTGAATGAACTAGGTGTTTAAAATTTCCCTGGTCCCTGGATCTTAGTAGTTCTGTCACTTTCTCCTGCATTGAGGTTGAGGAAGGCAGGGAGATACTCAAATGTGTTTCTGTACCACTTTTGTTTTATTGCACATAAATATTGCTGGACCTGATTATTAGACTCACTGTTAAACCGTTGACTCATATTTAATAAACATTCATAGTTGTGACTTAGTATTAGAGTATAAAATTTTATCTCCTATTGCTCTTCATATAAATATTTGTAGATTTCAACATTCTCCAGTCCCATCTAAAGCCCAGGCAGGGAATATGCATTGCCCCTCAGTTTGAAGGAGGTAATTATGAGAGCTCTTACATGGGGGGTTAACAAATTCTTATTCCCAGTATCCTTTTGCAGTTATCCATGGACCACACTCAGACAGCTCTAAATTGCTCTCTCCCTGATGTGAGTCTTCATCATAGGTGATGTGGGATGCTTACTTCCAATGTTACAAAGGGTGTGCAGTGCATGCCATAGCTATAGAAAAGATGGAGAAGTGGCTAAATTTGTGGATTCAAGATGTCATTATTGAGAAAAAGTACATAGTAGAGGCATTATCCAGGATCAAGAAAATTTCTAATTCTTTTTGGCTAGTGCTGGCTGAATTTCATGTTTCAAAAGACAATACAGTGTGGGAAATGTTGAACTTGCAGGTAGCACAGGTTCCACATATTGTGAAAAATTCATTATGTAAAGCTACTTTTAAAATAGAGCCCAGAGCAACCATTCTAGAGCAACTTTCTTGGAACATCTATTTTTAAAAACTTTGAACTAGACAAAACCACCAACACTCCAAGAAGTTAAAAGGAATAAGAAAATCCTGCTTGAAAAGAATGATAAAAGTAAACTTTTGCCTAGCAAACACTTTGCCTGGTCAAGCAATTGAATATAAATCTAATCATGCTTGTCAATACTAATGAATTGATCTTTAAAACAACTTACCTAATCTTCCCTTTTTTTTTTTTCCATAAAACCCATGAGTCTGCCTCCTATAATCAGGACATTATTTGGATTTCTATCCAAAATACACAGGTATCTTAAATTGGAATTCTTTGATCCCAAATAAATGTTTTTTCTTGAATAGGTTTCTTGCTTTGAGGTTGACAAGACCAAGAACCAGCAGAATTTTAAAATCACCTGCTAAATGTTATACAGAAGAGACATTATTTGGAAAAGTAGATTCTCAACACTGAAGAGACTGGCTTATTTTATAATAACCCTTCAAATAAACATACATAATGGAGACAGCATTTTGGTGGATGAAAATGGTGAGACTAGAGGCTCATAGGAACTTAACCCTAAATTTCTCCTAGGAGCAACAGTGCAGTATTCAACTTTATTCAAATTGCATATTCAAGTTTCTCACATAATTAACGTGAGCAACAATAATCAACTGCATACAGAAGCCAATATGACTTTGCTGAGAATTGAGCTTTGCATTTTGCCTAAGGTAGTGTCAAGGATGATTTCTAGAAGTTTAACTCCAGCATCTCCAACATTCATACATTTAGTTTGTGTTGTGATATGTCAACCTGGCTAGGCTGAACTACAAACCACAGAATTCTCCTTTCTAGTATGTTTTTGGTTAGAGTGGGAAACCAGAGAGATTGTCTCAAGAGTTGAATAGCTGAAAAAGGCAGCCTCCATTTTATAGCATACATACACTTTTCCCTAGTTATTCAATCAAACATTAGTTTGGTGCTGCTGAGAAGGAACTTTGCAGATGTAATTAGAGCCCCATATCATTTATTATAGTTATTCACCAGGGAGATTATCCTGGGTGGGTTGGCTTAATTAAGGGAAGACCCTTTAAAGAAGGACTAAATCAGAGACTCTATGCAACAGAAGTGATCTATATATATTGCTTTTGTCCCCTTTTTTGGCATAGAGCTATTAAAATCCTTGAAATTTCCTACGATGAGAACAATAAAGAAAAAAAAAACAATAAAGGGTATTTGTTGTTAATGAGGTAACTTTTGGATCTCACCTAGGAATGGGAGCTGGTTGCCAGGAGAACCAACCATGTGATTAGAAGGTTGGGACTCTTAGTCCCATATCCCTAACCTCCAGGGAAAGAAGAAGGGCTGAAGGCTGACTAAGTCATCAAGGGCCAATTATTTAATCAACTGTGCCTATGTAATGAAGCTTCCATAAAAACAGAAAAGGAGGGGGTTCAGAGATTAACCAGTTTGTGAACACATGGAGATTTGGGGAGAGTGGTACCCTTGGGGAGGGAATGGA
Source organism: Spilogale gracilis (assembly GCA_004023965.1). NCBI lineage: Eukaryota > Metazoa > Chordata > Mammalia > Carnivora > Mephitidae > Spilogale > Spilogale gracilis. Next base: position 8,113 of record PITA01026943.1, read on the forward strand.
AACCCTTTCTCCACACCTTGCCCTATGCATCTCTTTTTTCTGATTGTTCTTGATTTATATTCTTTTATAATAAACTGATCATCTAGTAGGTAAAAGATTTCTTTGAGTTCTGTGAGCTGTTCTAGCAAGTTAATAGAACCCAGGGAGGAGGTAGTTGGAAACTCCAATCTATAGGCAGAAACACAGGTGATACTCTGGACTTCTGAAGTTGAGGAGGTAGTTGCAGACTTGTAGGAGTGGAGACTTTACCTGAGGACCTCATGCTATTTTCAAGTAGATGATGTCAGAAGTGGGCTGAATTACATCCAGCTGGTCTGAGAGAATTGTTTAGATGTGGGCGGGAAAATTGAATTGGTGATCAGAATTGTAGTTGGTGTCTAGAATCCTTAAGAAGAAAAGGAGATTGTCAAATATTCTACATTCTGGTACCTCAACAACCATGTCATTGTTACAGATCTGCTGACTCACTTCAATGAGCTGCATTAAGCAGCGGCTGGACCTCAATTGTTCTCCATTCCCTTCTATCATTCCTTCCTGACTGCCTATCTGTGCATTTCTGGCTTACTTGGGCAACTACAATTGCATATAGTAATGTCCTATAATAAATCCCTCTCTCATTTACAACTGTATCTATCTATCTATCTATCTATCTATCTATCTATCTATCTATCTATCTATCTATCTATATATATCTGTATCTATGCATTTAAACTCCTATTAGTTTTACTTTCTCTAGTTGAATACTGACTAAAATAATCTTTACCAAATTATTCTAGCCCTATTTTCCCTACATTCTTGACTTTAATTCCTAATTCCTATGTAGGCTCTTCTGTCCTATCCAGTCTAACAGAAAATCTGGTATTTTTGCTTTTGTCCTTTTTCATCCTCCCTTCCTTCTTCTGTTCCTTCTATTATGTTATACAACTGACTAATTGTTCTTGTCCTCAGCACACCATACCATAAATAAACCTTTGGATAACAGCTCTTAGATTCTTTAGCTATAAGCTTGAGAATGGAAAATTACTTAATCTTAAAAATGTATGAGATTTTTGTAGAAAACAGAGGGGCAAAATAATAAATAATAAAATCATATAGCATGATGCACTTCAGAGTACTCAGTTATGGCTGGAACAACAACAACAAAATATTTAAAAAATGCTTTAAAATGTTAAAAAAAATGTTCAAAGAATGTTTAACAAATGGAGAACTATGAAGCTTAAAAACAGGGTAAATCGAGAAAGATTTTGGATGCCAGATATGAAAGATACAATGCTATACATTTAACATTTTCATTTCATTTTACTCTTAGTAAGTACTTAAGAAGATTCTGTTTCCAAGCCTCTTCTTCTACAAATCTATAATCAGATTCAGTCCAAATAGTTTTATGTAGAAATGATATAAAAGTCACATATGTTACATATAATATATGTCACATAAAGTTGATTCTACAACAATTACTTCTGGGCCTAAGCAGTTAAAGACAAATGTGCTTTTCTCATGCTCTTTCTTTCACTTCCAGCTACCTTGGAAGACACCAAGAATTTACAGTGTAGAGTTATAGATGAAGGCAGTATCTGACCCACGTTAGATTTGTATAAGTGAAAAATGAATATTTTATTGCTTAATCCCCTGAGATTTAGGGATAACTTATAAAACACGACAACCTAGCCTATTTTGACTAATGGATCATGATAATATGTTTGCATTTTATCATGTAACAAATTAGAGGCAATTAAAAGATGTTAAGGAGAAATACAGCATGAGCCACTGCATGATCTTTGGGTCATTTTGAATTCCTATAAAGCAGTAACAGTGATTCTATCTTTTTCCCCTGTACTGGTTCAAGGGCATCGTTACACCTTAATCAAGAGCTGCTGCTGTGAAGGAGACCTTGCAAAGGTATCAGACTGAAATTAGGGTGCTCTGTTGGAAGGCTGTTGCGGTAGTCTGGTTGAGAAATGGCAGTACCGAACTTTTGCTATAGAAGTAAGACATGGGGGTGCCTGGACAGCTCAGTTGGTTAAGCATCCGAATTGTGATCTCAGCTCAGGTCTCAATTTCTTGATCTCAGCTCAGATCTCGATTTCATAGATGAGAGTTTAAGCCCCACCTTGGGCTCCACACTGGGGTGGAGACTATTTAAAAAAAGAAGAGAGAGAGACAGAGAGACAGAGAGAGAAAAGTGAAGATAGATGGTAGGAGACACGTTGAGAGATATGTGGTGACAAAATTGTAGAGCCTTTCTTAAAGTGGCTGAGAAATATAAAAGAAGTCATCTCCCTCATTTATTCAAGAATACCCCACCAATAAGGTAATTTAACATGTTCAAATCTAATGTCCTCATTTTCAGTCTAACAAAATCCATATGACAACTCTATTTCTGTTCATACACAAATGCAAATCATACATCATGTTTTTCCAATAGTGATTCTCCAACCCACGGTTATTGTGGTGGGCTTTCAGGATATAAAAGGAACAAGACTAACACCTCTGTTATTTATTTCATTACTGAGTAAGTTAGGAGACTCTTTAAATGTATATAACATTTGTTTCACTGGTGTAATCTAGAACAAATCTGCTCTGTGTCGGAGGCTTTTTGCCTGGCGTACTCACCAGTCAACCAGAGTCCTTGGACTGATCATAATGTTTGCTTTTACCTCCTCTCTGGGGGCATTTTTCTGTTCTTTTTGAATACCTTAGAATAGAAGGGTTTTATTTTCCTACTAAACTATACAGTCCTAGGACCAGAGTTTATCATATGTTCAAACTTGTGAAGTTACAGGTTTTTAGGGACTCATCAGAACTGAGCTCACAAAAGAAGGACCATTAGCATCTAACCCTTACAAAACTGAAAGACCAACATTCCAGGGATGAACAGGCCACCTATGAACCCCATGAAGGTTAAAATGAACAAACATACACACAAACAAACTGATGCTTGGTTAAAGGCTCTGTTGGTAGTACCTAAAACAGCATCTGTCACAGGGCAGACCTCCTAAATCCACATGCATTTGGTCAGTATTCTCTGTGCCAGGTACTCTGGTAGATTACAGAGATTCAAAAGTGATACAAGAATCATCTCCATAAATAGTAGAGTACAATAACTGTTAGAAGAGAATGATAAATGCTACAGAAACTGTCTAGAGATATTCCATAAAATTTCCCAGATAAGAAGATATTTGATCCAAAAGATGAAGGTTGAGTAGGAGTGGCACTAGAAAAAGGCAATGTAAGCAGATAGAACATATGTAAGAATTTGTGGGATATTATAAAGGAAGTAAAAAACTCTGGAACTAAAGATTTGAGCACTGCATATAAATGTTATTGTACAGCCCAGGAAAGCTGATCCATCACACTCTCTATGATAATGTTCTAGAGAAAATAAGATAGGTTTTTAAAAAGGTTTTAAAACTTCAAAAAATGTCTGTCTTTTATGAGAAAGTAAAGTCTCTGAAGGCTACTGGCTGGCAATATTTGGGCTAATTATTGGGGATTATAGAAGGGTCAGACTGCCTGGAAGTTGTCTTCACTGTGTCCATGAAGACCCCAATCTGGGATCATGGTGTTTTGTTGCCAGGGTTGCTACTTCAAGTACCCTTTAGTGACTACAATATTCCCAGATGTCATTTTAGCAGAAAACTGGCCAGGTGGACATGTCAGGGATTTTAATGTTTGGGGGAGTTGCATGGAGAAGATAGAATATTGTATTGCAACTATACAAGAATGAAGAATGAATGGACTGTGATTAGTAGTATTTATAAAAATAATAGCAAAGGAGCACTTAAAGTGATTTGGATATTATATAAAAGTATACTAGTTTTTGCATCTAGAACTGCACTATTAGGGGAAATCTGCTCAGTTCTGCTCAGTGATCAAAAGCCTTTTGGAATTCTGGTTAGGAATGACCAGTTTATAATTTAAATATTATATTTAATGTAACCATTTTTTATCAAATACATAAATACATTGTTTTCATTAAAAATGAAGTATGACTTTTGGGATATGTATAACAACTTAAAATAATATTATTGGGATCACAAATTATCTCAATAGCTCTATGAAATATGATTTAATATAGTATTCACAACAGTGTTATCAACTAGATTATATGATTATATTCCCGTTTGACATATATTTTTAAAAATTAAAAAAAAAAAAAAACTGAATGGGGTGCCTGGGAGGCTCAGTTGGTTGGGCGACTGCCTTCGGCTTAGGTCATGATCCTGGAAACCTGGGATTGAGCCCCGCATTGGGCTCCCTGCTCGGCAGGAGGTCTGCTTCTCCCTCTCTCACTCCCTCTGCTTGTGTTCCCTCTCTGGCTGTGTTTCTCTCTGTCAAATAAATAAATAAGATCTTTAAAAAAAAAAACTGATTAAAGTTTCTTATCATGAAGTGCCAAAACCAGAAAGAGTGCACCCTTTTATTCTCAAGTACAGCATTTCATTCACTCTTTTATAAAGCCTTATTGACTGGATTGAAATTTAAAATGTGGCTATTTTCTTAAAATTTTTTGAAATTATTATATTAAAATATATTGATTATGCTTCATTTAAGAGTACTGATACTAATTTCAATGTTCAACTATCATCATTTTCTCTAACATATTTATTTCTGTAATTAGTAGAAAGGGTTATATGGATTATCATTTTGAAGCCAAAATACATAGCATGTCCAAATATTCAGATTTAAATATCTAATATGTAACTGATTTTTAACAGCAATAAATAGTCACTTTTAGTTGCAATTTGTGTACTCTGTGCATAGTATTTAACAGACCTACTCCTTGAAATAAAGCAAAAAGACAGGTAAGATTTAAGAGGAAAGAGAATTGAAATGGGAGATGTATTTGGTATTGTTAGGAGTCAAGATAATAAAACTTTAAGGTGTAATTTAAACAATAGGTTTAGAGAGTTACACAAAAGCCCCGAAAACACCTTCGAAATGCTAATCAAATATCTCCTGATAATGAGCCTGACAGAATGACTGCCTTCTTAGTTATGAAGTATATGCTTTAAAATTTAGCCATAGGTCCAGAATTGAAAGTAAACATTCTTATGAGCAAATCACTATTATCAAGCATTCAGTGTGAATAAAGCACATTCACATGTGCTCCGCAACTGAAAGAGCTATTCATAGATATTCACATCATGGTTGAGCTCTTCTGGATCTCTTTTCTGCACTCCTCCCCTGCTTCTACCCTAAAAGAAATGTAATTAGCATATGCCTTCAGTTGAAGAACTTTAAAGATCCATTAATTATTGTTAAATTTTCATTATGCTTAAAGCCACTGGAATGGAAAGATTAAAAATGGAACTGTAATCCTAAGGTCAGAAGCCATGACTATTTCATTATCTTTGCAACTCCATGATAATTTTATGAAAAGTTGAACCAATTTTCTATTGAATATGTGTATATCTATAGGAACAGTGATTGCAATCTTTTTTTACTTCAGCATTTAAAATCTTATGTTAACTTCTTCATTTCATTGCATTTGATTATGATTTTTGTTTTTTAGATACTTATCAAAGTCACAAATTATTGTTACTCATTTTAATTCCCTTGCTATTTTTCTAAACCTGAGTGTTATAGATGGAAATACTTAAATCAGGTTTATAAGAATTTATTGATTTTGAAATGTTCCATGACATATTAAGAAGACTTACACAGGGGCGCCTGGGTGGCTCAGTTGTTGTGTCTGCTTTCTGCTCAGGTCATGATCCCAGAATCCCAGGATCGAGCCCCACATCAGGCTCACTGCTCAGCAGGAAGCCTACTTCTCCCTCTCCCACTCCCCCTGCTTGTGTTCCCTCTCTAGCTGTTTCTCTCTGTCAAATAAATAAATAAATAAAATCTTTTACAAAATACATACACAATCTGGATAGTTATAATAGTAATAGAATATTATGTGCATTTTCATAATTCCTTATATTACTGACAGTGTTGAAATTTACCTACGTCCTTTGGCTTGAAAATTACGATGACTAAGAAACTTCCACTCTTTTGTGTTTCAGGAAGTGTTTTCCTACAAAGTACCACCCTTCCCCAGGTGAATTAGATAAGATTTGAGGATGATGTCCTTGTTCACATAGGATAAGGTCGAGGACAGACCCTCCAAATTCCCATTCTTAGTTTTGATAAGTGTTTAGCTTAACAATGTGTCACTTGACCAATCTGGACAAAACTCCCACTCACTGGACTTGACCAAAATTTAGTTAGGCTTTTCTCCCACCTACAGGCCCCTCAACCTTAACTTCCCACTGGGATTAAATAAACATTTCAAAAGAAAAACACCTTAATGGCCACACCTGAGAATCAACTAACTGCAGAGAAATACTTCTGTGATCAAAGGTCACACCAGCTGCTCATCTCACTCCCCACACCTGATCTTTCTAGCCTTATTTACTCCTCTGTATAAAAGAAAAATCCATTCTTTCTGATTATGGAGACTCTTGAAGATTGAGTGGTCCTCCTATTACCATAGTCTTTGGGAAAAAAAAAATGTTCTGGTGTCAAGACTTGGATGAAGTGTTCACTACCCCTGGAACACCACTCTTTTCTCATGGGTTTTTGTTAGCCTTTTTGGATCTTTTTCCTTTCCTGATTCTCAGAAAATTGGGATCCACGGTGGCAAGCCAATTTTCTGATCCAGTGCTCCACACTTCTTATCTGTAGAAGCTCAGAAGAATTACTTCCTTTCAGGCAAAGAATTTTTTGGCCCAGGAAGTTTTTTCTGCTTCTCCTTTTCCTTTGTTCCTTCAGTGAGGATTGAGTGAGGATGTCCCCTTAGCTCCTGGATTGAAGATTGTTCTCTGGGTGTATTTGAATGGGACTTTCTACCAGCTCCTTTAAGATTTATTTCTGAGATAATGATCTAATCCTATCAGTAATTTTCAGTCTATTGGTACCCTCTCTCCCCTTTTGTGGTACATGCTTTGCCATTATGGCACTAATTCAATTCATTATATTAAAAAAATGGCAACACTGGAGCACCTGGGTGGCTCAGTTGTTAAGCGTCTGCCTTCAGCTCCTGTCATGACCCTGGAGTCCCAGAATGGAGTCCCATATCGGGCTCTCTGCTCAGAGGGAAGCCTGCTTCTCCCTCTCCCACTCAACGTGCTTGTGTTCCCTCTTTGGCTGTGTCTCTGTCAAATAAATAAAATCTTAAAAAAAAAAAAAAGGGGGCAATATTTTATTAAAGATCATTTAGGAGTTCTATGACCTCTTAGGAATATGGTATGTTCTCCAAGCTGTCTTCCCTAAGACATCTCTCCCTTACCATCCCCCCCACTCTCCTTTTCTGTTTTTACCACTTTTGACCTTCTCTTTACCTCCTTTGAATCCTTATTCTGTTTCCTTCAACATCTTACCTCTTTGTCTACCCCTCTAAGGACCTTGCCAAACTTTTTTTCTCCATCCATCAACTCCTTACAGTTACTCAAGCCTCATGCCCTCACTCGCAGTCAGGAGCTATTGAGGTGCTCAGGGGCCCTAGAAGCACTCACTCAAGGATTAAAAAGCCAATCAGAAATATGTTGGATCCTTCATCCACTTACATTGGCTTTGGAAATAGCTAGGTAGCTGTTTGGTTTCTCCTCAGTCCCTCTCCCAAAATTGAGTCCCCAGCCTTTATAAGATTACATATCAAGGGAAGAAAAATCTTAAAGATATCCACAGATATTGGTAAGGACACTTTAGTGTTCATATTAACTAGGTAACCTCAACTTGTTCCATCTGCTAAAAACTCAATCTTGGTAAAAATGTACAGGTGGGACAAGGCGGGAAGCCAGAGTCTTTACGTAAAGCAATGAGATTTGTATTACTTTGTTTATTCCTGACTCAGGGTTAAAATTCACTTTTATAGAAACTAACTTTTGTGCCTCTTATTTTTCTAATATATAAGGAAGATTATATAATCTGTTAATGAACATGTTTATTCTTGCCCAAATGAGAAGAAAGTACATGGCCATAAAAAGTTGAGTGATATAAATACATAAACTCTGCTTCTGCAATATTTATATATAGCAGACAGTTCATAGTTTCCCACCTGACAGTTTTCTCTGTGAAATAAAAGTTATTATAGTTCAGTTGTAACCATTATTTGTAAATGAGCCTCTACCAGGAGAAATAATGGCAAAAAGGAGCATCTTCTGTATGCAAGGTATAGAGGATGTGTTTTTTGCTAAGGAAAAAAATAGTTTTGCCCTAAAGTAGAAGGACTGTATGATCCACAATTGACACAGAAAGTTGCACATTTTCAGAAAAGGGATTTTACTGTGTCTGGCTAAAGTTTTATCAGTTTAAAAACTTTACAAATATTATACTGATGCAAAACTAGAATTTGGTTTTCTCTTTTAAAATGACTTTCTTGGATTATTGGTGTACTCTTAAGAGTTTTTAAAAGTTTATTTGCCTTCTGAAAAATCTGCCTTAGAAGGCAGTGATTTTTTGTGTCTTATCAGAAAAATATCTTGTGCTTCATGTTGACTTTGTCAGGTCTTTTATTATTCCAAGAAAACCAAGTCTGTTCACCTTTGAAAGTAATAAGGTTCTTTGTCATATTACCCTCTATATTTACTTTTGAAAACTTTGTGGGCCCTTTGATCAATAGGTAGCCATGTATTTTCTCACTAATCTATGATCCTATTTAATTAAATGTTCAAATCTCTTTATAACTTTTGACATTTTGCCTTCCCCAAACAAATCCTAAATGATAGCTTTTGCACTGTATACTGCCTCTCAGATTTCCCAGAAGCCCTTGGAGAATCTTAAAAGAATTCTTCCCTCATTGTGTGAAATGAGAGGTGGTACAAAAAATTAAGTTGATATGAGTTGAGTGGGAAGTATCAAATTGGAAGAGATGCCTAACACTCTAGTTAAATTTGTTGTGTGGATAAAATGTTGTTAATATTTCAGAAATTATATGATCCCTACATGGATCATCAATGCCTTGCTATCTGTGTTTCTCTTTTTCCTTTTTTTAAAGATTGTATTTATTTGACAGAGAGAAACACAGCCAGAGAGGGAACACAAGCAGCGGGAGTGAGAGAGGGAGAAGCAGGCTTCCCGCAGAGCAGGCAGCCTGATCTAGGGCTCTATCCCGGGACTCCGGGATCATGACCCAAGCCAAAGGCAGACGCTCAACTACTGAGCCACCCAGGCACCCCGCTATCTGTGTTTCTACTTATCATAGTTTCACTGCTGCTTTGCCTAAGACAAGTCATACTTTCACTTATGTTTAAAAAAAAATTAACTTGGGGTGAAAAAAAAATAACTTATTCTCAATTATACTCCTTTAATTTGAATCCTGTATGTTTGAGCCAGTGGTTTTCAAATGGGGATTCCCATCACGTTTCTATAGAGTTTTATTAATTACAGATATATAGGACCTACTCTAAACTTAATAAATCCCTTTACTCGATAATACTGACATATTACTTCTATATATTCTAGCCATAATCTTGTTATACTTATGGTCTATTAAATGTCAGAATTATCATATATTGTAAGGGAACAAAACTTGCCACCACAAAATGTGTCTCTTTGGCATGTGTATTATTTTAAGCTGTTTACAAGAAACAGAAGGCTCAGAAGAACCTTTGACCTTCACAAAGAATTGAGATAGCTCTTATCTCAGAACAGCCCTCTATCACTGTAGATAACCACAATATAGTATGAAATCAGTGTGGTAAAGAGGGAGGAATTTAGCCAAGTCCAATTGTTAAAATTCTTCTGTCTCATTGTTTCAGTATGGCCCAGCAAACATTTGTTTACCAAACATTTACTTTCTCTCATCTCCCTTTTCCATTTGAAATCTTAGACCCCTAGACTTTCTCGTTAGTTCTAGATAGCATTTAAACCTCAATTGTCTGACTGCTTTTGGGAGACATAATCTTATAGAGCCCCCATATGTACATGATTAAGCTTTATTTTCTCCTGTTAATCTGTCTCATGTCAATTTAATTCTTTATACTAGCCAAAGATCTTGAAGAGTAGAGGAGAATTTTTCTTCCTCAACAGTATTTTATCTGAAGGGTTTTTTTCTCTCTGTAAGGATTAAATTTCCTCATTTTTATAAATTAAATAGATCTACTTTTCTTGAAAAATAGGGTGAGCATGGGGTCATGTGGTTATGAGATAATTTGTTTATAAGCATTTTGTTGGAAACCTTTTTTGGATTATCTTCATTTTGTTTTGAATGCCTCAAAACTCTCCTTGTTAGTTGCATTATGTCTTTTGTAATAAACTCTTTTTTTTAAAAAAAAGATTTTATTTATTTATTTGGTGCCCAGGAGGCAGCCCCAGCAACAGCCAGGGTCCAGAAGGTGGGGACGGCGCCAGCAATTCCAAATGAGGAGACTGGACTCGAAGAGTGGTTTGGGGATCTCCTGAAAACATTGTTCTCAGGGCTCTTTCTTTATAGCACGGTTCTGGTTAAAATCTAACCTAAGGAACAATCAATTACAAAGACAGATCTTAACTTTATTGATATACATCACGTGTTTGGTGTGTTTGGGTCAGATGGGTTTTATCAATCATTATCCTATCAGGACTTTCTGCCTCCCTTAAATGAGCATGGGGTCATGTGGTTATGAGATTTCTTTTGTTTGAACTAAGCTTGTTACAATGCAGCTACCATACTACTATGATTGTTTTTCTCATTATCTCTGTAATTATCATGTTTTAAAAGGGTAAGGTGGAACTTGAGGCTTGAAGTAAGCAAGCTAAAAGTAGGAGCAGAGAAAGGTTTAATATAATTATAGGTAGAAAGAGAAAAGGGTTTTTCAGAAGTAATCAGGTAAAAAGGGAGAACAAAGAAAGCAAAGCTGCATGACGTTGATAACCACGACTCTGACTAATTCCCTCACTTTGAGGGAGGGTCATGGTGTTCCGTGCCTTGCAGAGGGAACCCAAATGACTGTGCTTCTGGTCTGCATCAATTTGATAGAGAGATAGGTCACGGTTGGCAGAGAGGCAGACAGAGAGAGAGGGGGAAGCAGGCTCCCCGCTGAGCAGAGACCCCCCCCTCGATCCCAAGCACCCTGAGATCAAGCTGTGTGTTGCTCCCTGCTCACTGAGGATTCTGCCTTTCCCTCTCCATCAGCCTCTACCCCAACTCATGCTCTCTCCCTCTCTACCTCTCCCTGTGTCTCAAATAAGTAAATAAAATCTAAAAACAAAAAACAAAAAACAAAAAAACAAAAACTTCTGAAAATTATAAATAAGATAACCACAGCCATAGATTTATGCCATCTACAGGAAGACTTTTGCTTTATTCTGTTTACTTGAAAGTGCTTACAAATCAGATATGGGACAGAATGTTTAATCTCTAATACAGAATGACTTGTCTTAGAGATCCATGAGAAAGAGCTATTCTAGGCACTCTTGGCACAAGGTTCTAATGGTCTTGCTTTACATCAAGACCATACCATTGAACTAAGTCTGGGTTTCCTGAACTGTAATTCATGGGATTGCTAACTCAGTGTTGAACAGATTAAGAATTAATTGCATAGGACTGTATTAACTAATGAAAGAGGATCATAGGTTTTGTTCAGAATACTGGTAATATTTTAATATTCTACTTGCTGAATATAAGAAACACCTTTCTCTTTTTTCAATTATTTATATTCATGACAACTTTTACACAATGCTATTGTTAACCTTTTTCTAGTCTAATCCTTTTTATTCTAGTCTAACCCTCCATAATTCAGAAACTTATTGAGTATGCTAAGTTTACACCAATAGAGCTATTTCTGAAGGTTAAATGAAAATGTATCCTTCCTGTTAATTAGAGATAATTGGAAACACTGGTTATACAACTAAGACTTTGAATGGAATGCCATTTGAGAATGATGCTCATTTAATCATATATGACCAAACAGTTTTAAGAAAATACAGGTTTTTTGTTTGTTTGTTTGTTTTTGTCTTTGTTTTTATGAAGCCAGTGTTTACAAGTTCTCTTGGGAAAACTACCTTATATCTGGCTTACAAGGTTCCCAGTCTTACAGGTGAAATAGGAAAGATCACTTTCTGGAAAGCAAAGGAATCTTTGGATATTTCAGTGACCTCAGGAAAGGAGGAATTCACCCATATTTATAGGTAGGTACTGTATGCAGGTAAAATAGGATTGCAAATTCTGGACTTAGCTTCCCAACTTCAAGAGAGTTTTTTAAAGATTTTATTTATTTGTTTATTTGAGACAGAGAAGGAATGAGCAGGGGATTAGGGCAGAGGGAGAGGAAGAGGAAGAAACAGCCTCCTTGCTGAGCAGGAAGCCTGATATAGGGCTCTATTCTTGGACCCTGGGATCATGACCTGAGCTGAAGGCAGATGTTCAACCAACTGAGCCACCTAGGTGCCCCGCAAGAAACTTTTAAAAGTTCAATCTATTTCTTATGAAAGACTCCAGTAAAACAAACTCTAAAAGGCTTACATAGAAAACTATCGCTCTTGCTGAATCTATGTTTAAAAAAAATCAGGCCAAATTTTGTGAGACTGACCTTACTGTGATCAAGAATAAAATTTTCTTGATTATCTTTGATCAAGGGAAAGGAAAAATGTCTGTAGAGAGAAATTTTATGTTTCGATGGAAAATCTAGCATGTCCTTCTGGGTTATCACATTGTCATCCTGTTCAATGTCTTAGCTATTTTTGCTATTTCTTTTAAACTGGAGGTTACTGATAGAGATGCAAACTCTGTCATTTCTAGTACAGATTCAAGTGACTTTTTCTTTTTCACTTGGAAAAACAAGCTGTTACCTACCTGTAATTTGGATTGGATCCTGTCACCTTGCACAAATTGGCAATGTTACTAAACTTCTGATTCTTCTTGTGTCCTTTAATATCTGACTACAGTTTTCCAAACTAATTTCTAATTTTTCTCCTTCCTTCCTGGATTTGTCATCAGATGACTAAAACCTGACTACGCATATGGTTAATGGTCCCTACAAAGCAACTGAGAACCAAAAGAACCATTCCCTGATCAACTGCCCAATCATGATACCTGCTCATCTGACTCCCCACCCCTGGTTCTTCTTTTTTTAATTATTCTTATTGAAAAGCCCTTTCTTTCTAATCTTAGAGAGTCTTCAGATCTTATGTTTTTTCCTATTATAGTAGTTTTTTTTTAATAAGTCTCTCCTTACATAAGTCTGATTTTTTTTCTTTTGACACTATCTTCTATTGTATTCCTTTTACATGGAATTATCTTTTGTTCTACTCTCTCAGAATTCAGATCTTCCTCATATTTAAAACTGAAAGCAAAAGCCCTCTTATCTCTGAAACTTTCTCTGATTTCTGAATTAAAATAAATTGCAAGTTTATTATATTTGAACTTGAATGTATTACTTGTTCATTCTCCCTTTATAAGACGTGTTTACTAAGTTTTTTGTCAAACTAAATTCCTAGTTTCTTAATTAGGAAACCTGTATTAATCATTTTCTTTTTTATAGTCTCTTGAAAACAAGACTCAATATTCTTTTCAAGGAGTTTTTCCATGTATCGATATAATCAGTTACCTTCCCCAGCTTTCCCATGGGTTAAGGTGGTAATTTAGCCACATTTTGAGTCACACACATACACTTGTTTATTACATACATTCAGAAAATAATTTCTCTATCCCCACAGGATTTTAAAATCATAAGTGATCTTATAATCCCTTATATAGGTACTATTTCTCTTGACCTGAATATGTTTGTTAGTTTTTGTCTCTGAACATGTAAACATTAGTTTTAAATT
>PITA01026944.1:0-21817 GCA_004023965.1 Spilogale gracilis
ACCAAAAAAAAAAAAAAAAAAAAAAAAAAAAAAAAGAAAAAACATCAAAAAACCAGCCCCTGTCCCCCACCCAGAAAAAAACCTTTCTTTTTGGGAAAAAAGAGGATATCTGCAACTGTGATTTACCTCTGAGAGTGTGTTGATCACATTTCAAAGGGTTAGAACTCATTTCTCTAGTTTTCCAGCTTGGGCCTCCAAGCTCAGAACCCTAGGCTTCTCCCTGCCCCGCCCACATCCCCGCCCCCTCCCCAGGGCTGCAGGCAGGAGACACCTGTCTTCTTGCTAAGGGTTAAAAAGCCCCCGAATCAATAAAACCCATTAATGAGTGTTGGTACCTCGAAGGCTACAGATAAACCCCTTCTACTCAGTGAGTTCAATCCCATAAAACAGCTCTCCCCTTTTGATCCTGGCATTCATTTGATAGAAAATGTGAAGAAATTTTTAAAAGGTGACTTACTAATTGCCTGTAAAATAAAAGGCAGATGGAAGCTTTATTACAGTTGAAGGAAGTCGGGAATATTAAGGTAAAATGTCAAATAACAATTGATTTTCCTCAGACATAAAGGGGCGATTTATGGCTTCCTAGTTACTACAAATGAGAAATTATTTGAAGTTCTAAAAAGTATGAGAAGAGATAAAGCTTAAATAGAAGATGAAATCATAGGGATTTCTCGGGGAGGTGACCTCAGTGTCCCCCTGGGGGCTTGAATTCATCCAGCTTGGCAGCTTCAAGATTTAGAGGTGAGAGAGGGGTTTCTAAGGGGGTATTTGCTTCATTTGAGGAACAAGAAAGGGGAGATGGGGTGAGAGATGGTAGCGGTTGGGGAGACTGCATTCAGGATGCGGGCAGATGGGATTATTAGAGCTGGAAGAGAGCTCTGCCCCCCTAGCTAGCTGGTATTGGGGATCTGGGAGAGGAAAGGGCCAGCTGGCTTCCCTGGGACCGCGATGACCATCTTGCAGTCCGGGGGGGGGGGGCTTGCTGATCCCCAGACAGCAAAGATTGCATGCCACAGCACTAGCCAACACTTTGTGCTGACTTCTGGTCTGGGCTAGCCTGGTCTCCACACCATGAGCCCAAGAGGACTCACTTCCTGGTTGTCAGACCCTGTATGAAGACTCACCTTAGCCTGGGGTCCCCTAGAAGCTGACCTGAGACACATATTTAAGGGCAAGCTGTTTATCTAAGAGGTGTTTCCAATAAATTCCAGTAAGAGAGCAGGAAGTGAGGCAGGGAAAGGAAGGCGTCTTATCAAGGACTATTAGGCAGGTTGCCCCAGTGCGTGATGATGGCTTCATCAGTGGGGGGCTCAGGGGGCCAGTGCAGGAGCCTCACCTGCAAGTTTTCCTGCCTGAGGGTGAGGGAGCTGGGGTACTTACACACTGACTCCGCTCTGTCATTGGGTGATCCTGTTGGATGGGATGGGGACATTCATTCTCTGGCATTGCCAGACCCTCAGGAGTCAGACGTTTATTCCTGTGGGCTCCAACATGATGGGGTTCTGGGGATACGAGCAAAGCACCCACAGCCTTGGCCTCTGTGCAGAATGGATTTGTGTTCGTCCTTGTGATTCCCGTCACATGCATATCAGAGCTCCAGCTTTGTGGAAGAGACACTGGGGCTTAGGGAGGTTAAACAACTCCCCCACCAGTCATCAGGAGGGTTCAGCCCACCTAGAAGGGTGCTCTGTAATTTCTGTCCTTTCTGCCCCATAAGTTCATCATAGTAAGACACACCCAGGGAGCACAGTAAGCCACACGTTCCCTGCCCCCCCCATCAGAGACTCGGCTCTGGCAAGGCATCTGTGGGCTAAGAAAGGTGTCCAGGAATATGCACTCTAATGAGCTGCCACCCAGGCAAAGCAGGGCCACCAGCCAGACTTCGAGAACCAACCAGACCACAGCCACAGCTGGCCCCTGGGTCGCAAGTTCCCACTCTCCCTCCTCCCTTCTATTTGGGTCTTTTCCCAGGCACTCCCTCTGGACACTCTCTGAGCCACATGTCTGCCCCTGAGGACCCAGGGAGGGAGGGAGGAATCCAGACCCCCAAAGCTACACTGAGAAGGCAGAGGAGCCTCTCATGGCCGCTGTTTCTGTGGAGTAAGAGAAGTCCTTGGGAAGAAGTGGGAGGGACAAGGGTGTAGTGATAACCCTTGGGGAGACTGGCTTCTTCTCCCAAGACTGTGGTGGGTCAGGCTGTAGAAGGGCCTCAAAGGTCCAAGACGAATGGGAGAAAAGCCCCCGCTGCAGCCCAGCATGGGAGCGGGGGTCACAAACTAGGGGCCAGCAGGTGGAAGGCAGCGACCTCACGCCCAGTCCCCCCACCCCAGGAGGTGCCGCCCTCGCCGGGGATGATGTGGGGTGACCTGCGGGATAGGGAGTCTGCAGACACTGTCAGGTAAGCTTTGCTGTGACAACGCTGCTCTCTAACCCTGTTACTTTCCTCTTGCTGCTGCAACAAATTTACAAATGTAATAAACAAGCCACACATTTAGTGGCTGCAAACAACACAGATTTAATGTCTTATGGCTCTGGGGGGAAGCAGTCCTAAAATCCAACTGTCAGCCAGGCTGCATTCCTTCTTTTAGGGGGTGCAAATGTGGTCATTTTGGGGGAGTGGGGAGTGGACCTTGGTTCCTCCCCTGGGCAATGAGGGTCAGCCCCTCCAGCTCCTTCACCCTGAGTTTTTCATGGGGAAGCCTTAAGGAGGGGCAGGTGTATAGTCACTCCGGTTCAAGGCCTGGCAAGTCTCCCCGCGGTGTGTGTGGTGGGGTGTGTGTGTGTGTGGATGTTTAATTCTCTGCATTTGGATAGGGTCCTAATCCAATAAATGCTTAGGAGAATTGTCTAGAATAGATTAATTTTTACTAGAAAAAAATATAATTGGTTGATGTGAAGGCTACTGGCCTGACAAATTCACTTTGGCCATATATCGGAGAAAGGAAAAGACCCCGTGGACTGACACATAAATATGCCATCCTCCCCGCAGGCCCCGGCCAAGCACTCCAGGGAGGTTTCCCTCTGTGATTTATTCTTCATTAATAAGCTCTATGCTATATTAGGATCAGATTTATGACTCTGCCTTTCCAATATTTCTGACATTTCATCTGCAAGGAATTACAAATGATATCTTGAAACTTTGCGGCTTCTCCCGGCTGGTGCCCGGGCACCGTGGGGCCAGGCGGAGCCGGCGGGATGGACAGGCCCAGGCGAGCAGGGCCCAGAGGCGTGTTTCCAGGGGAAAGGAATCTTCAGCTTGCTTTCGGGTGGCCTGAGGTTTGTGAACAGCTTGGGAGGTGAGCAGTTCCGGCTCAGCCATGGTGGACCCGGCCACGGTGGCCGCAGTGATGACAGGGACATCTCTCAGACCCCTGCTAGGGGGCCAGGCACCGGTGATGCTCTCTCTCATTCATCGGTTCAGCACATGTTTATTGAGTACTTAGTATGTGCCAAGCGCGGTGCATATTGCTTACTGGTTGGGATATGGCATAAAACCCCCTCTCCCCCCGTCCCCTGCCTGGCATGTGGGGTGTTTAAACGTCTCCATCTCCACCCCATAATTCTGTTGTGCTGAGAATCCCTGGGCTCAGGGTCCAGCTGAGGCAATAAAGGCAAGGCGAGCTGTGTGTGAGTTCCAGCACTGCCCCTGGGCCCCCTGTCTTCTTACAGGTAGGATGTGGGTAAGAACATTTGCCCTGTGCTGTGACTGCAGCACGTGGCCACGTCCCAGGCTCCTGAGAGCCCTCCCCCCAGCCCCTCACTCCCAGTCGGGCCCCCTGACCCCACAGTGGCTCTGATGATTCCATGCCCACTTCGCGGCTTGGAGGCCACTTGCTCAGAGATCCTGGAGCTCCCCCGTGGCAGAGGGAGACACAGACTAGAGAGTTCCACTGCTGCCAGAGCTGGCTGTCTCTGGAGAAGCAGGGCTCTCATGCTCCTGAATCACATCGAGGCTGTGACCCCCACACTGGAGCACAGTGGAGCCACCCCCGACCCCCAGTATTTGCCTGTGCGTGTAACTCTGAGTGCCCCATGGGGCTGGGGCAAGAGGCTGGCTTGGGGATTCACAGTTTGCCCGGGGAGACCACTGGCTGCAAGGAAGACCCAGAAAGCAGACCCTCGGGGCGCTCTGTAGTGCTGACAAACATCCCTGGGGGCCACAGTAGCCAGCAGTGAGCGCTGCCAGTGCCTGGTGGGTAGGGTGGCAGGAGGGCAGCACTCTGTCCGTCCTCCCCATTCTGTTCATGGGCTCCCAGTAGGTTCCAGCATGGAGGAACGGGGCGCTCACTCTCCACCCACACCCCTGTTTGACAGAGGGGAAAACTGAAATAACTCAGAAGAAATGAAGGCACTGAGCAGAAAGGGCAAAGGGCAAATGTGTGAGATGTGTGGGGACAGAAAGAGGTCCAGAGAGGCTGTAACAGCCCTGCTGAGCCGTGGATATTCAATCAAGCCAGGAGGCTTCCTGGAGGAGGAGGGGCTAGTAGAGGCTGAAGGAAGGAGGCCTGACATGGGGGGTTGGGGGTGTTATGAAGGGGACCCACCACAGTCCTCAGCCTCCATTCTTCCCAGCATTATCTTTTTCTCTGGGGGGGGGGTGCTCTGTGGGGGAGCACTTGATTAGAAGCAGGGAGGATGAGCTGGAGGGAGAAGAGTCCAGCAGGGAGAAGGGAATGGCCAGGTGGAGGGGGAAGTTGCTTTCAGGCTGTGTGGGCCTTGAAACGGGGGCTGTGCACTTGGACTGGATCACGGTGGGGCCAGCATAGCAGAAGGGTGGGATGAGAATCCAGCTAGGGGTTGAGGGAGGAAGAAAGAGGCTGCAGGTCACATGACAAAGCAGCCACAGATGCTCCTGTTAACTTGCTTTGTGGTTTGTGACGCTCAAAACTGCCCCAAGCCTTGGACTCTTCAGATCAAGGCAATTGGGAAGAATCGATGAGGCCAAGTAGGTAAAAAATGATTCAAAGGCTATAAACCTCGGTGGGTGCGGGTTGTCTGTTGTTGATGCTGGGGAGGCCCGTGAGGAGGAAGCCAGTGGGTGCCAAGTGCACCCACCTCGGACCAGTGGGGTATCAATCTTGTATAGAAGATAAAGGTGGAAATCAGCAATTGTTGGAGTTAGAGAAGGGGAGGGGTGCAGCTGCCGTCTACTGAGTCCTGCTGCATGCTATAGCAGTACTGGGAAAACTGAGGCACAGGGAGGTTAAGTGATTTGCCTAAGATCACCTGACCAGGAAGTAGCAGAGCCTGGATGTGGGGCCAGGCAGACTCATTCCAAAGTCCTTCTAAAGCCAGATTGCCCAAGTTTGCCCCGCTGTAAGAATCTCCTGGGAGCTTATTACAAATGTAGATTCCCAGGCCCCTCCCGCAGAGGTTCTGAATCAGTGGGGGGGCGGGGCTTCCGCTTCTATCTGCTGCATTTGCTAAGTAATGCTTCCCTGTTAGTCAGGTTCAAATACAATGTTTGTCTCTGGCAGCAGCCACGCAGGAATAACAGTAACACCAACTAACTTTCATGAGCACTTACAAGATCAGGCTCTAGGACAACCTGTGAGGAGGTGTGCTCCCTTCATGTTACATCAAAGGCCCAGAGAAGTTGTGTGACTTGCCTAAGGTCACACAGCTTGGAGAACCCGAGATTAAACCTGTTTTATCCTGGATCACCAGGTAGTATTTGGTCTAGTTGGGCACTGCCCCCCCTTGCCGGGAGAATGAGATTTTTCAGCTTTAGGAAGTCTCTGTCCTCCAGAAATGCACCCAGAATTGTCTGCACATTAAGGAGGTTTTCAAAAGTGTCCACATCAAATACTTTTCCTCAAAGAAACGGTCCCTCCCCTCCGGTTTGTACTGACGGCCTGCCCCTTGCCAGGCCCTGGTGGGGAGAACGAAGGAGTCAGAGTCCCTACCCTGAGGGGCCTGAAGCCAGGAGCCTTTTGCGCTCGCTAAAGCAGAACTCTGAGCCTTGCCAGTACTGATGTTTTGGATCAGGTCATTCTTGTCATGGTCGGGGGTTGTGGGGCGGGGCTGTCCTGTGTGTTGGATGGTCAACAGCATCCCTCGCTTCTGCTCATATGAGACACCAGGAATCCCTTCAAAAAATGTCTTCAGATATTGTCAAGGGGCCCCTGGGGGCAAAATCATACCCAGTTGAGACTTCCGTATCCTCTGCTCATTGTGGACTAAATTTCATTGACATTGATCTAAAATGACCAATTCCATTTTCATATTAATTTTTTTTTACCAGTGGCCTTTTATTTCCTAATAAAGCACCATTCCAACTGAAGGTACAGTTAGATTTTATAAATAATACCTAAAGGACTTAGTTTTGTGGGCTTCCTAGAAAGTTCTGGTAGCTCAGACAGAAGCGAAACACCAGTCAGTGGGGCCACAAGTGAGTTCTGACCAGCACTCTGGCACCCCCTTAAAAGCCATCTATATTTGGGATTCTTAGCTAGGTCCCCGGGGTTTGAAAAACAGATTTCCCCCTTCCTGTTCTTGATGTCCCGGTTCTCTAGGCCTTGGTGTCTGTGTGTTTTTGAAACTCTACAAATAATTTAAAGGACCATCCAAGTCCATAGTATTTGTAATATAATATTTCCCCCCATTCATTGTTCTCCTGAGCCAAGTTGGCAATGAAGCTCATAGTCCTGCTGTGATGCAGTTCTGCAATTGGCCATGAGATGTCGCTTTTCAGCCATAATTCCCCGCCAGGTTGCCGTTCGCCCACGGGGAGGCAGGTGTTTTGGCCTTTCCAGGCAGGCCTTGGCTGATGGGTCAAATCCATGGCCTTCCGGAGCCTTCTAGATGTACAGCCTCTCAGGCTCCCTGCTTGCCCCTGCCTCAAACCAAGCCCCTCTGCAGACATGAGCTGAAAGGTACCAACTGGGCTGTGACTGCTTCTTATAGTGTTTGGCAGAATCATTAGGGCTGAAAGGGACCTAAGGACATCCGGTGCAGGAGGGTGCCAATTTTAAAAAACATGGTGGGGTCTTGGACAAGTTATCTATTCCCTGCTTCAATTTCTTTATCTGTTAAACGGGATAAGAATATATCTTGTGTGGACAATTGTTAGGCGGGCGAAGAGAACAAATGCCAGTAAAACACATGATTACGCCCTTCCATACCGGGCAGCTTTTGTTGTTGTTATAGTTTCACGTATGGGTAAACTGAGGCTCTGTGAAGGGAAGTGACTTGTCCAAGGTCGCTTAGTTAGATGGACCTGTGGATCCATCTCAGAATTCCTCATTCCTAGTCCACTCTCATTTTCAGTGTTCTGATTCTTCCTTAGGGAAAAGTCAAAACCTCAGAAGATAGTGCAAAGGACAGTAAGAGATGGCTTTTGAGGCAGTGAGCTCCACTCGAAGTTGGGCAAAGCCCTGATTCTGGCTTGGGGACAGAGTGGCGAGCTCCATGTTACCTCGCCCATGGGTGAGGATGCGTCTGTAACCCCGGGGCCATGAAGAGAACAACGGCTGAGCCTCCGGGAGCACAGTGAGACTCTGACCAGGACATCAGAAAGGCATAGTGACTTGCCAGGTGTCAATGCTCAGTGTGCGAGGAAAGCTCCTAAGAGGGGTGGTCCTTCGCAGGGGGCTGAGGGTCCAAGACTTAGCACCAAACTGGGAGCCCTGAGACCTAAGCCTAAATCTGTTCCCACTGCAATTTGTTGTTGGGCCTTTGTCAATCTCTTCCTTGTTTGCGAACTTGGGAATTGGATGAAATTATTGGGGAGTTTCCTTGTGGCTCTCATCATCCTTCCGTGGCCCCCACAAGCTCTTCAATTGAACTAGCACAGTCCCAGAAGGGGGTTAGGCAGCGGGCAGCCCCTCCCCAGGTGTGGCAGGCCCTCTCCTCCTTCAGACAGGAAGGTCAGGGGTGAGGCCAATATGGGACCTGGCTGCTGGCAGTGGAAATGATAATATTTATTTCCTAGACTGCTTTCATTCCTTCCCCCCGAAGCCTGGCCTGCAATGTCTTCATAAAGACGTTGGCGTGGAGCAGGAGAGTGGCTTAGCCCCCCTCTGAAATGGATACACCGGTCACACCCCCTCAAGGCTGGTCTCATTTGCCTTCTTCATTTTTAGACACATTCCAAACTTTTCAGCAAATTACAGTGTTTGCCAACTGGCCGTCTGGGGCCCAGGAGAGACGCTATTTATAGCGGTGCTGGGGCGCTGCCATCCCAGAGCAGCCTGCAAGAAATTGGTCCAGGGTGGCCAGGAGCAGCGTCCTGTGCCCTGGGGCGGGGCTGGAGCTCCCAGAGCAGGGTGGCAAAGCGGGGCACCCACACACACACAGGCACACCTGGGCCCAGGGTCTGCCCTCCATTCCCTGCACATCAGGGGGCTCTGAGAAGGTTCCCGAGAGCCCGGAGAAAGAGAGAGAGAGTGGTGCTGCCCTGGCCACCGAGCAGAATCAAGGCGAAAACTCACCAGAGATCAGCTCTTGATCGGGCTGACTGCTGACCTGTTCCACTTCATGCCTCCCCTCATTCACTCACTCCTTAGGGGCTGAGTATAGGCCCCTCGCTCCCCGAGAGTGTCAAGTCACCTGAGCCCTGAAGTTCCTTGTCCTGTAAAGGGCGGAACTGAGCTCCAAGCTGCCTTCTAGTCACATGTGCGAGAGACCCCGCAGGTGGCTAACACCCAGTAGGAGCATTGCTGCCCTGCCCGGTGCTGGGCACTGGTGCGCACAGAAGGGAACTATGAATACATGTAGTCCTTGTCCTCGAGGGGTTCAGTTCCCAGACCAGATGCGGGACAGAGCAGAGCCTTGTCCAGGAGAGCAGCACATTTGTACCGAGCTTCACAGTTTAAAGGGTTCTTGGGCACTTGCTGTTCCCTGCGGACTGTGGTCATGTCCATTCTCGTGGGGAAGCATGGACACTCAGTGAGGCCAAGAGACTTGCTCAGGGTCACACGGTCCATAAGTAAAGAAGGAGCTGGAGCTTGCTGGTGCCTTTTCAGGGCTCTGCTCTTCATTTTAACCTGCTCTCTTGAACTTCCCAAACTCTGGGTCTCCCCTCGTGGGACTGCCCCACTTTCCGTGAAGAACTCAATTCTCTTGTTCTCTCTTCTCTATCCCTGGAAAACCTTTCCTACTTCAGAAAAAGCTTTGATTTGATCATAGCCCATACCCAAATTACTGCGGGGTCCCCAAGGCTGGCCTCGTCTCCCAGTGGAGAAATCAAGGCCGTCTCACCCTCCTCTGCTAGGAAAGGGTGCGGAAGGCACCTTTTTTAAAAAAGGAAGCCACAAATGTTCTTAGTCAGAGTATGCCGGGGTTTTTTTTCTTTCTTCTCTGTATTTTCCGTATTTCCACAAGAAGCATGTATCATTTCTACAATTAAAAAAAAAAACACCATCAACTTAAAGAATAAAAAAGGCAAGATATGTTTAAGTGTCAAATGGCCAAGGGGCAGGAGATGCGTTGGTCACTGAGGCCATGAGTGGCCCAGTCTTGAGGGAGAGGCGGGAGAGGGAAGAGCAGGGAGGACAGTGGGGGTATCCTAGCGGGCCCTAGAGACTGTAGACTCTATGAGGACAGGGGGCTGTTGGGAGCCCCTTGGTCCCTCAGCATCCTGGACAGTGCCTTGCACACAGTAGGTTCTCCGTAAAGATTTATTAATTACAAGGCAAGGCAAAGACTTGAGGCAAAGTGCTCTGAGGCCAAGGGAGAGGGAGTGGGGGACCCAGCCAGGCTGGAGAGAAAGGTTTACCCAGGGAGCAAAGGTGAGCTGAGACTCAGTTGGAGAAGCCCTTCCATGCAGGGCCTAGGAGGGTTCCTTCATCCCACGGAGAAAGGCAGCCACCCAAGGCAGGGGCTGAGGAGTGACATTTTGAAAACAGCATTTAAGGAAAATGGAGCTGGTGGCTCAGCTGGTCAGCTCTGACCTGTGAACTTGAATGGACTCTGGGAGGGGTCTCGGAAGCTCCTAGTTTTCAGACAGTCCTTGGAGAGCCTCTCAGCTGCTGATGGGCTCAGGTTAAGTGAAGTCCAGTGTCAGAGGACCACAGGCCGCCCCAGGGACATGTCTGAGCAGGGAGCCAGTCGCAGAATGCCCAGGGTCCTGAGACAGGGTGGAGCTGGAGAGCTGGGAGTTGTCCCTACCTCAAAGGCTCAGCTGGGGCTGGCTGGGAAGAAGGGGAAGCAAAGGGCTGGGCATCAGAAGTACTTGCTAACTGAACATACAAATTACCCACTCAGCACTCAGATGACTTGACAAGTCGGTCCCTCTCTTCCCAGCTTCTGTGCCTGCAAAGCTGACTGTCCCCGAATCTCCCTAACCCAGCTCTCCTGCCCCTGCCCAACCAGAAGAAGGATTTGCTGCTGTAAGAAGTCATGGGAACCTCCTGTCTGTGTTGCTCTCCTAGTGGCTTGGATAACCTGGGTCCCCCTCTCCCTGCTCACCTGGAGTTCCGCCCCTCAGGACCCTCTGGAAGAATCTTCTAGGGCTTCTCAAGCTCAACCAGCTCTTACATCCAGCCCCTCTTGTTAACCCAAGTTTGGACTTATCTTCTGACCTGAACACAGCTTCATCCCTCCTACCTGACTTTAGAGCCCTGGCCAGTGGGGGGCGGGGGAGTGGGGAGGGGAAGGGGGTGAGATCCCTGGGGACCTGACTATTGAAGAGTTTGTCAGGCAGGATTGAAAAAAAAAAGTTGCCTAGACCATCACTGGGATTCAGAAGTGGACCATATATTAGATCACAGTATTGTGTTGATATTCCATTTCCTGATGTTGATCACTCCCCTGTAGGTATATAAAATCACGTTTTTGAAATACTTAGGGAGGAAGGTCATGATCTCTGCAACTTCCTCTAATGGTTCAGCAAAACGAAAGACTAAGAGAAATAATGTGTATGTTATTCTATTACATATGTATAGAGAGAAAGAGCTTGAAGCAGATGAGGCACAATGTTAAGAATGAGTGGAACTAGATGATAGGTATGTATCTAGGTAGATGGGAGGAGTTTATAAGATTCTTGCAAATTTTCTGTAGGACTGAAAATTTTCCTAATAAGTTTAAAAATAAAACCAAAAGCTAACAGGTAGGGCCTTTTAAGCACCGACCACCAGAGCTGGGCCCCGACTTTGTCTGCCTGTTTTCTCTCACGCATCCCTACCCCCACCCAAGGGCCCAGGGTTTTGTTTACTAAACAAAGAGCTCTCACCCCCTGATTTCATCAATTATAAATGTGCTCGCTACTCACCGCAGGGCAATTTGTGATGGACTGTGGCTTGTGGTGAGAGTAGGACCATCCAAGTTCACCGCAGCCGTGAGCAGAGACGTGGCTTAGGGCCAGACGCAGGGGTGTGGGGGCGGCAGGGGCACCCAGGCAGCCAGGCCACCTTCCTGTTTGTCAGCCAAGCCCGGCTACAGAGGGCAGCAGGCAAGGGGGTCATTGCTGAGGCAGGCTGCTGCCGCCAGGCCAGCCTGATCAGATCTTGTGTAGCCAGACCTAGACGTTCCTTCAGAACTTGAGGTCCCAACTCCTGGGAACAGAAGCAAACACTGGCTAGCCCTGCTTTAAGTGCCTTATCTATATAACTTCACATTTTTTTTTAAAGACCTAGGAATAGCTATTGTTATTATACCCATTTTGCAGATGAAAAACTGAGGCAGAGAGAAGTAACCGCCTCAAAGTCACTGGTAACAGAAGCATATTTTACTCTAAATTGTACCCTATTGCTACGTAATTTATACTAATAGCTACTATATATGTTTATCTGACATCTAAGGATTGTAAGTTATCAGCAAGGATTTCACTACTCCCAGATTCACCTCCTTGAACCTCTTTTCTTCGTGTAAAAGCATCCATTAGTTCTTGCTGCCAATTTACCAAGTAGAAATCCCCAATCTAATAAATCCCCTACCTAACTTCCCATGTCCCCTCCCCCTTTGTACCTGTTACCCTTCTCCTGCCTAGTTCAGGAGGAGCCCACCCCACCTAGGCTCGCTTCAGTCACGTGACCCAGGCCTGCCCAATCAGGTCACTGAGACCCCCTCCCCGTGATTGGATTAGGAAGAGACACGTGACCCCCAGAGCCAGTGAGGATCTCTTCTGGGACTTCTCTCTGAACTCTTGGGAAAAGAAAATCTCTCCTGATGCTGGGGTGGCCGAGAGCTAATGCGAGTCAGGCGCTGTTTGCCAGCTGACATGCTGTTCCTTCAACTTCCAAGTTATCACTCCTAATAATTCTAAATCTCTGTTTTTCCCTACGTTCTTCCTCCCACCAATAATACCACAGCACTCCAGGGTTTATGTGGTTTCTCAAAGTTTTGGAGTTAAAAGCTGCCTTTCGCCTTGTGGCTTCCTTGGCCACAGCGAGGGTCTGAGTCCTGGCTGCTTGCTGCTGATCACGGGGGAGGCTTTAGCCTGCCTGCCCTTCCTTCCCGGCTGGTTCTCAGGATGCTGATTCCCTGCCTCACTCTTCTCCCGCACAGGCAACGGAAGAGTCGGATGGTGGCCCTAAACACAGAGAGGTTGGTGGTGAAGCGGAGAGCGCTCCAAAGTTGGGGCTAGAAGACTTGGCTCAGAATCAGAACTTTGCCCTTTACTAACCAAGCGTCATCAGGCATGTTAGTTAATCTCCCTGAGCCTCAGTTTTCCCCATCAGTAAAGTGGGTATTGCTGAAGGCTGAAGGAGATGTGGGCTTTAGAAGCATTCTCTAGACTGTAGGGCACCACGCTTCCCGACTGGTGTCTAAACAGAGACAGAAGTGAGTTTCTCCTTATTGAGCTTCTGGTTGCTGGAGGTGGGTGACTGAGCGTGGCTCTTTGGATATCCAGGTATGGCCGGTCCTGTATGCATGGGGCTTTGCCCGCCAGCATCAGCGACACAGAGAGCCGCCATCAGTTTGCAGAACGAGTGAGTAAATGAGAATTGTGCCAGAATGCAGTCGGAGATATGGTCTTGCTTTATGATCTCTCAAGGGGATCATTCTGGCCACAGTAATAGCGCACAGAACCCAGAAATTCCAGGGTCTGAACGGAGCTGATCTTTGAGACACAAAGTGACGTGGGGACTCTCTTCTACCTCAGAGTGGGCAGAAAAGTCATGGGCCTGTGGGAGTTGTCCTTCAGAAACGGGAGATCACCCTTACCGAGGAAAATTTAACGGAAGGTGGGAGACAAAAATAAAGTTGCGTTTTAATGATACTAGCCACGCTTGTCCAGCTGCTTGCCCAGCGTACCAGTTACACCTGCCATCACGGAAGTCGTGAGTTAGGGAACCCACGGTCTAAAATTATATCCAAAAGGCCTCTGAGGGCATGGGAACAGGGGGGCCCCTTGGTTAAAAGTGTGAATTAAACCCCAAGAGCCTTCTTAGCCTGTCAGCCTCCGTTTCTAGGGACTCTGTCCTTGAGTCTTATTGCTTCCCCCATAGGCTGCTCAAAGTCTGAAAGCTTCCTCCCAACCCCCCTTCTCCAGCCCCAGTCGTGGGAAGGGGAGCCCCTGAGTGGCAAGCCAAGTCCTCTTGGACCTGGACCCAAATTCCCATCCGAGGGGTGGTCTGGGCAGTAGCCAGCCAAAAAGTGGTAATTACTTCGAGGTGCAGGGAGCTCAGGTGGGCCCCCCAGACCCCCACCTCCATGTGGGCAGTGAATGGCCTTGGAAGAGATGGTGTCAGCAGGCGCCTGCCCACCTCTTGCTGGGTTCCCAGGCCCCTGGAGGCCTCTCATAATAGGAGCCATTTGCCCCATAACCAGTGGGTGACCGGGTTTTTAATCTTAGAGGCCCCTTGGATCTCAGTTGGGAAGTGGGATTTGTCAAATGGGGAGGGGAGGGCCTGTCTGGGAATGCCTCTCAGCAGAAGGGGGTTGTCCGGGGGCAACACCTCTCTGTTCCAGACCGGCCCCCCATCTTATCCCTCCGTCCTCCCCTAACCCTAGAAGATGGCTCTGTTCCTTCAGGGTGTCTCCAACGTGCCCGGCAGCTGAATGTAAAGGAATGCCTGAATTCGAAAATTGGGATGGCTTTTTTTGTGAGCAAACACAGGGGGCCATCTACGTGGGGGTGCTTCTTTGCTTGACCCTCACCCTTCCTCCTCTGAAACTTCCTCTCTGGCTTGGCATCTGTCAGCAACTTCCCAGCAGAGACCCTCTACTTGGTCAGTAAAGAAGCTGCCTCCTGGCTGCCAGGAAGGGTGAGAAGAGCCCCGGACCCAAACCTGTCTACTGTCTGCCACAGATTGATGTGTGACCTTGGACAAGTCACTTCTTGGAACTTCTTGAGTGCCCAGTAGGAACCATGTTCTTTTTTTCCTTTTTCCTTTTTTTTTTTTTTTTTTTTTAAGATTTTAGTTAGTTATTTGAGAGAGACTACGTGTGTGTGCAAACAGGGGGAGGGGCAGAGGGAGAGAGAGAGAGAGAATCTCAAGCAGAGAGAGAGAGAGAATCCCAAGCAGGATAAACACCCAGTGTGGATCCCAACACAGGGGTCCATCTCATGAACCTGAGATCATAACCTGAGCTGAAATCAAGAGTTGGACCCTTAACTGACTGAGCCACCCAGTCAGTTGCCAATGGTCCTGTGACACAAGTCTTCTTGACCTCAGGTTACAGGGAAGAAGACACCACCTGAGAGAGGGAAACCAATTGTCTCAGGCCTCACAGCAAGTTGGTCCAAGGCCAAGATCTGAAGCCAGGTCTCTCCTACTCACTGCCTGAGCAACTTCCTCGCTGAGAGCTCCAGGTGAACCTTCCAGACTAAGGGTAGGGAGCTGAGATTTCAGCCCCCAGGCTCTCACACATTCTCTGTGGCATTTGCTGCCTGGCCACTGAACATCGTTTCACTGAGATCACTCTTCCAGTCTCCTCTTTCTTCAACTTCTTCTCCCCACTCCCCCATTTTACTGAAAAATAATTGGCGTCCGCCACTGTATAAGTTTAGGTGTGATGGTTTGATTTACATAGATTATAAAATGATTACCTCAATAGATCTAGCTAACATCCATCTTCTCATAGAGATACAATGAAAGGGAAAGAAAAAAGGAAAAATAAGTTTTCTTTCTATGATGAGAATTCCTAGGATTTACTTGCTGAACAACTTCCCTGCATATCTGACAGCAGGTGCTGGCTGTGATCATCACTTCGTCGGCTCCATCCTCAAGACTTCTTTATCTTACAACTGGAAGTCTGTACATTTTGACCACATTCCTCCATTCCCCCTCCTGCGACCCTCCGCCTCTGGTAATCGCAAGTCTGATCTCTTTTTCTTTGAGGGTTTTCTTTACTTTTTCAGATTCCATAAGTGAGATCATACAGTATTTGCCTCTTTCTGCCTGGCTCCTTTCACTTAGCATGGCACCCTCAAAGTCTGTCCATGTTGTCCCACTGGTAGGGTTTCCTCTTTTGTGGCCGAATAGCCTTCCACTGTACATATACACTATATCTTCTTTATCCATTCATCCGTCGGTGGGCACGTGGTTGTTTCCATGCCTTGGCTATTGTAAGTAATGCCGTTCTGAACATGGGGGTTGGATATCTTTTCGAGTTAGTGGTTTCGTTACTTCTGGATATAGTCCCAGAAATGGGATTGCTGGATTGAATGGTAGTTCTACCTTTAATATTTTGAGGACCCTCCATACTGTTTTCCATAGTAGCTGCACTGATTTATGTCCCCCCCAACACTGGGGTTCTCTCTTCTCGCTGCATACTGGCCAGAAATTGTTATCTCTTGTCTTTCTGACAATGGTCATTCTAACAGGTGTGATATGCCAATGTGGTTTTATTTATTGACTTATTTATTTTGCCATTGTGGTTTTAATTTGCATTTCCCTACTGACTAATGATGTCGAACATCTTTTCATGGACCTTTAGCCTTTTGTATATCTCCCCAGAAGAATTTCAACTCAGTTCTTTTGCCCAAATTTTTAAATTGAGTTATTTGGTGGTTGCTTCCCCCTCCCCCTTCTGCTATACAGTTGTATGAGTTCTCTCTATATTTTAGATATCAGATATGTGGTTTGCCGATATTTTTTTCCCATTCTGTAGGTACCCAAACTTCTTTGCCTGCACAAGCCACTCAAAGTTTGACTTTCCAACTTCAGTTTCCTTTTCTGTAAATTCAGCTTCCTGGGGTCGATAATCTCAGATCACACTTCCTCAGGGAAGCCTTCCCTGACCACATCACATGAACCAGAGCCCATCACCGTCATGGGGGTCATATTATTTTACATCTTCATTTGTCTCTCATCACTGTTTCCCCACTAGAATGAAAGCTGCACAAAGGTAGGGGTTTTATCTGGTCCTCCTGCCCTTTTATCCCCAGCCCCTAAATCTACGCCAGCAAACAGTGCTCAGGGAGTATCTGTGGTTACGTGTTTGGTCCGAGGGAGGTCAGTTCTTATACCCATTGCACAGCTAGGGAAATGGAGTCCTAGGGAGTTTGATAACTTGTCCCACATCCTGTGGTCGGGCTTTGAACCTCTGCACGTCTGACCCTAGTAGCCATCAGAATGCTTTGTCAGCGCAAAGTGCCCTAACGCTCAAGTGGTCTATGGCCACAGAGCTTCTCCCGGCCTTGCTTTGAGCCAGACTTCGGACCTCAGTGGAGCCCCAAGCACATCCAGTCTTCTCCTCGGCTTCTTACTCTTGCCACAGGGAGAAGCACTGGAGCTCCGCAGAGGCCCCGAGGACGGAGCCCTGGATCCTTTCCCTCTCGTGGGCAATGGTCCAAAATTAAAAACAAACACTTTAAAATAAAAGCCATATTAAAAAACAAACCCAACTTTCTGCCTTAAAATATTGTGAGTCAGGGGGCAATTAGCAATTATGCTGTATTTTATTATGAGAAGATGGAATTCTAATTGGACTGATTTGAATTCCACACACCTCCACAGATTGTTTTGGGAATTAAGGTATCAGTTGTATCGGTAATTATGGTTTACCATTAAATTACCCCCCCACAGAAAACTGTTAAATTGTCTGTGACGGTGCTTAAATTTAGCCCAGACCCATGTCCTATGAAGACTGCGCGAGTCAACACAAGCCGCCCGGAAACCGCTGGGTGCCCTGTGCCAGGAGGTAATTAGGGGTTGAGGTTTCCAAAATTTCACCTGAGACAGCAGGGACAAGCCCCTGGGCTGCAGGATACTCACGTGGAAGGCTTGGACGCCCCCCCAAAGCAATGTTCTTGGACCTTGCCCTGCTTTGCTGAGCTGTAGTAAGCAGCATTCTGGAAGGCAGCGTGCCTTTGGCTGATGGGTGACACTTGGTGACAGCAGCACAGCAGGAGGCCTGGGCTCACAAGGGACAGTGTAAGGCTCAAGGGCATTGCAAGAAGCCCCACCTGGGAACCTCTCTCTGATCTTTCTGTGTGCGACACACACGGCTGTCAGGACGAGTTGGGAGGGAAGGTTGGTGGTCATGACATTGAAGGGTTAGAGACAGGGCTTGTCAGTTGCTCAGGGTTGTTTCGATGTGTGAAAGGCATTCTCTCTCTCTCGCCCCCATACCCTGGCTTCTGCTGTCTCTTCCATCCAGAATGATGCCTCCCCGTTGAGTTTTACAATCCTACCCATTCTTGAAAGTTGGATCCAAGTTCCGTTTTATCAAAAAGTTTTCCAGATTTCTTAACCAGGACAGACCTCTCCTTCCTCTGGCAGGATTTGCTTTCATGGTCCTGGCCAGGCTCTGCGTGGCTGGGAGATCCTTCTCACACCGGCCACCCTGGCGGCAACTCTGAGAGGTGCCCCCTATCCTTGCCCATTGCATGGTGTTGGATCCGGTGAATAATCACAGGGCTGCGTTAAATGGAACAAAACTGCTTCCCTCACCCCAACAAATTGCTTTTTCTTTTTCCAGTATTCACTCATGCCAGATACTTTATAAAACCATATTCTTCATTCCTCCCAATCCCTATGAGGGGTAATTCTGTTTTATAAATGACAAAACCCGGGGCACAGAGAAGTTAGATAACTTGCCCATAGTCACATGACTTCTTAAGCAGGGCAGCCGGGATGCAGACACGGGCCGCTGAGCACCATGGCCCAAACACGAAGCCACGACGACAGGTGCCCTCTGCATCTCTCCCTGTGTCTGGGGGTGCCTTGAAAGGACTGTATTTCCTATTTCAAGAATGCCCCCACCCACAAAAGATTCTATGGGTAGTTCTTTTCATCTGAATACAGAATCAAGAAGTGGTAATAGGAAACTGGCTTTTTAATCTTACGGTGCAAAGGAACTAGTTTTGCCATGGCCTCCTTGCCACGACCTGGTGGAGCAAGGGTGGGAGGAACCACACCACGTGAACTATGGAGGTCACTCTCCATGCAGGGGTGAGGAGGAGACAGGGAATCCTGCAAAAGAGTATCTTTGAAGAAGATAAGGATCACAGGCAGGGCAACTTCTGGCATCATTGGTGGTTGACACATGGGTTTTGGCTCAAGTCCTGGCTCTCCACAGATTTAGTGAGTAGCTGTGTGACCTTAAACAAGTCACTTGACTTCTCTGGTCCTCATTGTCTTATAGGGCTTTTGTGGGGGCTATTGTGAAGATCAAGAGAGATAATGAATGTAAAGTGTCCCGTATAAGACTTGACATTTTTTAAGTGTTCCTGATATATTAGCTGTTTTTATTGTAGGATTCAAGGCCTCCTCAGCTCTGGCACAGACCACTCCCAGAGCCTCCAGCCCGCCAACATTCACATTCCAGCCACACCAAGCAGCCACCATGGCCTGAGCAGCCTCTGATTCTGTCATGCCTCCATGCCTTTACACATGCTGTGCCTTCCACCTGGAATACCTTTCCTTTTTTCTCCTACCTGCTCAGTCCATCTACTCGTCCCTCAGACCCAGCTAGACAGTAGCTTCTGTCCAATGTTGTCCTAACTCCTTGGCAGGCCTGCTGCTCCCTTGACCCTTAGCCCTCCCCCCCACAAAGATTTTATTTATTCATTTGACGAGAGAGAGAGAGAGAGAGAACGAACACAAGCTGAGGGAGTGGCAGGTAGAGGGAAGGGGAGAAGCAGACTCCCCAAGGAGCAGGGAGCCTCCTGATGCAGGACTGGATCCCAAGACCCAGGGATCATGACCTGAGTCAAAGGCAGATGCTTAACCGACTGAGCCACCCAAGCGTCCTGAACTTTAGCCCCTTTAGTTCAGCCCTGACCCATGTGAGGATGCAATGGGATGATATCTGGAAAGCCCACAGACAGTGGCTGGCGTGGAGTGGGGGCCCGTAAATGCTTTCCCCTCCATATCCCTGCCTAGCCGGGGCCTGGCTTCCTTAGGTCAGTGTTCCAGCACGAGGGTGATGCCTGGCACACTTTCAGTGTTAGACATTTGTCATTTGGGGGGTTGGCGGCAGCTCCACATCCCACTTGGGGGTGTGGAACAGGCCTAGAGTAGGCCTGGAGGAAAGAGATCCTTCCCCACAAGTCAGGGAGGCCACATCCTCTACCCCTGCCTGGGGTCGGACCTGTAAGCCAGGCTGGGCCCGTCGGATGCCCCATCTTGCCCAGAATTCACACGTGGCAATGATCTCACAGCAGGGCAGTGTGGGCAACAGGGAAGGTGCCTGGGCAGCCTCCTAACCTGACTTCCTGAGGTGTGAAACTGGCTGGTTTCCTGTCCCTCCGGCCTCCCTTGCCCATTCTACCCCAGTGCCCAGCCTTGTGCGGAACCCTTGTGACCCTCACTAATCTCCTTCCAATTAACTCCTTTGCTGCTGTGAAAAGCCAGTGTCGTTTCCTGTCACTTGCAACCAAGACCCCGATCAGTGCAGAAGGAGTGGGAGGAACAGGTGAAATTGATCAATGTGCATTTCTGAACTGGGCTGGACACCATGGTGTTCTGAGGCCATGGAAGTGCCACTGGGGGATCCTGATGTCCTGGGGAGACAGATTCTGTGTGAGCCTGTGAACAAGACCTCGGTGTGAGGCTGGGCTAACCCAGGCCTGGCAGACACTTAGAGAAGATGATGCAGAGCACCTGTATGTGGGGGCCATCACAAAGTACAAAATAGATCAGGCCGTTAGAACTGGAGGCACTGGGACAATATTGCAGATTAAGGACTGGGCCTGCAGGGACTGGACAGAGTTGAGTGGGGGGGCGGGAGAGGGTCGCCTGCTAACAGGAGGTGCTTGTGGGAAAACATGGCCCAGACCAGGAAAGGATCAGCCTAAGAGTGAGCAGCCAGACCTCCCAGTTTATACCCATTTTCCCCCAGTGAGGAGTCAGGCTATAGCCATGACCAGTCCAAGTAGTGCCCCTGGGTGTGGGCTTCCCTCTGTCCTCTCCAGCAGGGTGGCCAAGCGGTCATGAACTTCACCCGAGGGGATGGAGAGTGAGAGGCGCAGCTGGATCCCAGGGCCCAGATGGCAGCAGGGGTGGAGGGCTGAGTCTGAGTGTGATGCCCTCCGGGGATGGCATGGCGGGAAGCTCCTTGGGCAGCAGACCCTGGAGGCAAGAGCTGGGGGCCTTCAGAGGAAGGCACTGTGGTGCCTCGGGCTGGGCTCTCCTTGGCGGGTAGCAGTTTATCCCAGGAGTTTTAGACTCCCTGTCCTTCCCTCTCTCTTCCCCATCAGATGCTCAAAATTGTCCCATCCAAGGCCCCATCTCACTGTCCTCCCCTCACAGTCCCTCCTGGGAGGGCCACCTTCTGTCTTCTTCCCTGGGGTGTACCCATGGGAGGATGATTGGGGATCATAAGTGAGACTCTGCCAAGGGCTTCCGGATCCCAGGGACAGCTCTGATGGGACTGACCCACCCACAACTTGATCTCCTTAGCTAAGCTGGGACCCGTGCCCCCCGAGTGGCTTCTCCGAAGAACACATGGGCTTCTACAGAAGAGGAGAAACCAAGTCTGCCTTCCCTTTGCCCAGCTGTCCCCTAGTATTGTCCCCTCCCTGTGGGAGACACATCACACCAGATGGCTGGAGTATGGACAGTAGATAGTCTGTCTTCAGTTTCACCTTCCAATCCTGGTCTTTGGAAACAGAGAAGATGCCCCTGCAGCCCAGCCTGGTGAGAGAGGGACATGGTTTTTCCCAGCGCCCCTCCTTAGCCCATCACTGAGGGCTCAGCTCGGAGGCTGCAGAAAACAAAGACAACGAGAGGCCAAAAGCGCGAATCTCTCCCTTTTCATGATAAGTTGGCTCAGAAAATCCAGCGAAAGGGAATTCTGAGGGCTGGACCATGAAATGAGGGTTTGGGGGTGACAGGTCTGAATATCTGACAAAGGGAACAGAGACGGGAGGAGAGGGAGTCCAAAATCCAGGAAGCCTGCCCTTTCAGAAAGTACCAACACCAGGGTGAGGGCTCCCCCAGCACCCACCTCTCTGAGTCAGCCTTCACCTACCCCCACCTGGAGCTGCCCCCAGGGACCTGCTCCATTGATCCCCAAGGCCATACCCCTTGTGTATGGCTAGCAAAGTGCAACCTACGCATTTGGTTAGCTCTTCCTTTAAAACTGTAAATTATCAGACACAACCCTTTTGGAAAGCAATTTAGCCATAATACCAAGTGACATAAAAATGTTCATAGCCTTTGGCCCAATAATTTTCCTCCTGGGAATTAATCCTAAAGAAATAATTCATCAGGAAGAGAAAACCATTCTATATCTAGAAAGACATTTACCACGATGTTATTTATGATAGGGAGAAACTGAAGACACGTTCTCCAGCCAACACAGGGGAAAGGTCTTGTAAGTGATGGCCCAGCCGCTCAATGTAATACTGGACCACAAGTGTTTCCACGGGAAAGTGGAAAATTCTTTAACAACCAAAACCAGTATTTAGAAGTTACAGGCATGTGAAGAAAAAAAAAAAAAAGCACAGGATTGTATCTGTGCCATGATTATTACAACTTAC